>PVKE010002164.1:0-55310 GCA_004027555.1 Craseonycteris thonglongyai
CCCCCAGTTCAGTTCTCTCTCTGTCTCTGTATCTCTCTCTCTCTCTCTCTCTCTCTCAAAAAGAATAATATATATATAAAAAGAAAGACACACAATTGGACTCTGCTGGCGATATCCGCCAGTAGTGACCATGAAAGTCAGAGATCATCAGACCTTAGCGCACGGCATGCCCTGGTGCATGGGAACCATCAGCTGTGATTAGGATGCTGAGTGGGAGCGAGGGACCAGTCCTATTACCTGTTCCCTTGGTCTCCATGAGTCACAGCGAGGGTGGCCTGTGTGCATGACCTGTAGGATTACATGGGATCTCTTATTTAGAGACAGTCAGCGGGCTGGTGACGTTACCCTCTGCATGTCTTTCGAGAACGCTTCCCTTGTCCCTACCATGGCTGAGAGATGATGGGGCAGGGGAGCCCCAGGCTGGATGGAACTCAGCCTGTCAGAAGTTCAGGGAACTCCCTGCCCAGGCGGAAATGCCACCAATTTTTTGAATGCTAAAAGGAGGTGGAAACTGATTAGCCTAGCCTAGCATAGGCTTCTTGGGAACAAACACAGACTTGTTATAAGTATGGCCATCAAAACATACTCATTCACTCATTCATTCATTCATTCAACAGTCAGTGACTACCCACTGTGTGACAGGCACAGTGCTCAGTGTCTTGAGTTTATACAAAAATGAATAAGATACACGCACGGCCCCCGAGGAACTCACTGTCTAGAGGGGCTGCCCCTTTGTGAAAACAGAGGGGGTGAGGAGAGATAGAGAAGGCTGCAGGAAGTCTAAACTGAGAGTCAAAATGAAGGCAAGCACATGAGAAATAGGCATCTCCACGTGGGGCCATTGGGACAGTGGGCCAGGGGACCAGGGACATGGTTGCAGCTGGCAGAGGTGGCCCTACAACCGGAGAAGGTGGCAGAGCAGGGTCCAGGAGACCAGCCGTGAACTAAGATTGGAGGGCAGAAGCGCAGCAGTTTGGGACAGGGGGAAGCGATGGGGCATCTGTGCCCGCTCCACCCCCACCGCCCTCCCCTGCACCCCAGAGATTATGCTGTACGGCCCTGACTTCCACCCAGTGGAGGAGAACGGGCAGTTTCAGACATCTGATGAAATATGAGAGGACGTGAGATCGGACGTGTAGCCTGTAAAGCAATGCGCAGCTCTATCTGCCCCAGCACAGCGTAAACATCACAGAGTTTTGATCAGAATGGAAAATAAAATGAAAGGAAGGCAAGGAGCACCATCTCATGGGGACACCCATCACGGCCCTTTGCCCCTCGGTCTTCCCCGCTCTGGGCTTGGCCCATAGGCCTCAAGGAAAAGGGCACTGAACCGCTGGCCTCTCGCTCTGATGACTGCCCTCCGAAGTCCTCCACGCAGGCTTTAGAAGTCCCAGTATCACCAGTGAACTGAATTCCAGTGCACAAAATGCTCTGACGAGGCTTGTGTACAAAATGCTGTGGAGCGTGCAATAGACATTGATGAGAGTGCAAAAAAAGGTTTCATGGAAGTGTTTATATTTGAACTGGGTTTTGAAGGATGAATAGGAGTCCACGAAACAAAAACAGAGAAGGGTCCCTCAGGCACAGAATGAAGGTGCATGCTAGATTTGGGGGGGGGGGTGTAGTAGTTTAATTGCTCAGGATCCATTAAAGATGGAGATGCATACATTTCCCATCCATCCTTCAATGAGATCAATTTTGAAACTATTTGGAAGGTCTTAAACACCAAGGTAAGCTGCTGTCTATGATTTTATTTTCTAGTCAAAGGGAACCATTTGCCTTCATTTGTTTGGCTGTGGATGCTCTAAGTCCCATGCTATAGCTTTGGACCATTCTTAAATACTTTCAGTTTCCCATTGCTTTAAATAAGATGTAAGGTTATAACTCACATGTACTGGAACCTGCCATGTTCTAGATATGTTAGATGACTTTTCCCACTTCCCCTCTTAACCTTAAGTGGTCACTACTCTTTTTCTTTCTATTTTGCAGGGTAAGAATACAGAAGCTGAACGAGTTTGAAATCTCTGGCCCCAGTCTCACAGCCTGTAAGTGTGAATCGGGATTTGAATCTGGGTCCATCTGACTCCCAAACCCCTGCCCCTGCTGCCACACCATGCTGGGTGGGCACTGCGAGCTGGACCCCGATGGGGCCCTACGGGATGCTCCTGCATGCTGACAAAGAGCAGACGTGGCTGATAACCTTTAAGCTGACCCCACCTCTGCTGCCTCCAGGTCGCTCCACTTCCGTCTGCAAAGACCACTCATCTGGAGAAGCAGCCGATGCTTCGAGAGCCCCCCGGTGAACCACAGGGCTCCAGAGGGTCGGGCTGGGGCAAGGGGGCAAGTCGCCCTAGGGAGCCTCACCCTGGGCTGGACCTTTAGAGACACCGTGTGACCCAGAAGGTCTATAGCACTGGCCAGAAGTCACACAACTGTGGCTCAGAGAGTTGAAAGGGACCTGAAAGGTCAGCTAACCCTCCCGATGGAAGGCTCCTGAGCTGGGCTGCTCACCCCCAACAGGATCACCTCAGACGCCAGCTGGCCTCTGCCTGCATGTTGCTGTGGCCTCAGACCCGCCATCTGTGCTGCACAGACATGGCAGGGGGCCAACCTGGCTTTCGAGGACCTGGGGTCCAGGCTCGGTCCAGCCCCCCTGCTTAGTAGCTATGCACTTGGAGCAAGTGTCGTACCCTCTTGGATTCTCAGCTGGGCATCTGAAGAGGGATTGTTAATGCCAGGTTCACAGGCTGATTGCGAGGATTAGACCCAGCAAGGCGGAGGGGGGGGGGGGGTAGTGCAGATTGCATAAAAATATATACCAAGGTAAAGGTCACGATGAAGACGACGACTTATAGCAGAGGTCAGCAAACCACTTCTGTGAAGGGCGCACTAGTAAGTATTTAGGCTTCTGGGCCCAAAGGTCTCCATCAAAACTACTCGGTCTGCCACGGCAGCAGGAAGGCAGCCACAGACCACCTGTAGATGAGTGTGTGGCTGTGTTCCAATGTCTTTACGAAAGGACATATAAATTTCAATTTCATATAACTCTCGTGTTACAAAGTATCATTCTTCTTTCGGTTTGTTCGATTATTTAAAAATGTACAAGCCATTCTTAGCTAGTGGGCCGTGCAGATGCAGGTAGGGGGCCAGACTGGGCCCCTGGGCCATTGTGTGACTGCCCCTGGCTGTTGGGTGACTTTTCTTCAGCATTATAGGATCCCTCCTGGGGCTGGAGTGGACGCATTATAACAACACAAACATCCTCGTGCCCCCTCTTCTGGGAAAACCTCCGTGGGGCCCTCCCCAGCCCCAGTGGCTGGTCACTCCTCTGCGGACCCCGCTCAGCACAGATGTCACAGTGCACTGTGGCCATAGCCAGGAGTCCATCCAGGGCCCGACCCTGACCTGTCCACCTCATATCTGCACAGCCTGGCACCGTGCTGGACCTAGGCGACAATCAGTCAGCACTTCTGCAATGAATGTCTGCTTTTATAACTTCCTAAATTTCATTTTCAAAAAAATTCAAGGCACGATACACCCTTCTGATGCTGCCTCAGACACCTATGATTTCGAGTTCTGGTCCAAAGAACCCAAAGGATTAATGAGGTTATTTCAAAACATGCACTAGGTCAATTTTCACAAAACCTGTCTTATCTCTATGTTTGGACCCTTTAGACCTGCTCTCCAGCCTCACTTGACATATACGCAAAGTTCTTGGCAGACAAAAGCCTCAGTTTCCTCATCTATAAACAAGGGGTCGTATTTGTACCAATACTATCTAGTTACAGTGTGAATTGGAAGAGATCGTTATATGAAGTACTTAGCATGCTGCCCGGCACCGAGCAAAGGCTCACTGAGGACCAGTTATTATTTTCTTATCCTCCTGGATAAAAATCACTGCCCACGTTTCCCAGTAAGAACTAGAGGCCCAGAGGCTAGGTGTGCGCCTCAAACTCAGAGAGCACCAGCATCCGAGCCCTGCTGTGGTCAGCCCCAGGCCCTGCCCCATGGTCAGTGGCTGACGCTAGACTCAGCCAGGCCTGACTGTCCTCCTCCAAGTAGCTCGGGTCTCAGCGAAGAGCGTCCCCAAGACCACCAGGAGGGAGCAGTCTGGGAGGCTGAAACCCAGAGAGAAGCGGTCCCCCAGACAACGCATTAGGTGCCCCCTCAGGGCCACTTCCTCAACCAGGCGCCCTCCCCACACGCCTCCCAGAGAACTGCATTCTCCCTCTCAGCCCAAGTATCCATGGAGTCGAGCACCAGGCAGGGTGTCCCCGTGGCCAGTGCCGAATGGGGGCTGCTGGGGACTCAATCTGTCCCTGCAGCTGATACTGACCTACAGGAGGGCCAATCCTCCTCCCCCGCACACGAAAAGCAGCCAAACCAAAATGAAATCAGACCCTATAATAAATGCAGACCGCGTTCTCCAAGCCAATATTGAGACAAAGTTTATTCTGCTGCCTGTCACTTGAAAAGTAATAAAGTAATAGTGAAGTGAGTTATAAAAAACCAAACAGCAAATGCCCCTCCTGAATACTGATGGGGAGTGGGGGGGGCTGGCATCCCAGCCCACAGAAGCCAGCAGGGCGCTCAGACATCACCAGGACCACAACTTCCTGCCCCCACTGCTTTCACCACATGAGGCTGAAGCTCAGAGAGGGGACAGGATGGACCAAGGCCACAGGATAGGTTAGGAGCCGAGTCCGATGAGACCCAGGCCCTCTTGTCTGAGGCCAGTGCTTCCTGGGGTGTCTGTCAGGGCGGGGATCCCGAAGGAGCCTCCCCTCTTCCGCTCCACCCCAGGCTGCTGCCTTTGGCACTTTCTGGTTGGGAGGAAGGAAGCGCTGACCTCCGCTGGCTGCTGGGCAATTACATCTCCTATTATAAAGCTGTCAGTTAACAAATTGATCTTCTGAGGCATGATCGAGTCTCCCATTTGTGCAGGCCTGGTCGACTCACTGGGAGGCAACACGTTTAGAGTCAGAAAAACCTGGCTAAGTTGCCTTCTAGTCAAGTGTCATGGGTTCCTTTATCTCTTGAGGCATCTGTTTCCTCAGCTGTAAAACGGGAAGAGCAACAACACCTACCTGGCAAGATTATTAATACATAGTCTGAACAGACATACCCTTTAAAACAGGACAGAAAACAATGGTACTGTTCCATTTCAAACAGTACATATGGTCAGCCTACTGACACCTTGAATTTAGCCCATTGTTTTCTGTCCTGTTTAAAACAGTACATCTGGTCAGCCTACTAATATAATAATAATAATAATAATAATAATAATAACAGCCCCATTTCTTGAGTACTCACTATGAATTAAACACCAGGGAAAGTGATTTATGTCGGGGCGCCTTTTCTTCTTCACAGCAGTCCTCGAAGGTAGGTCTGATTATTGTTCCCATTGTGAAGATGAGGAAACTGAGGCTCAGTGAAGATGAGCATCTTAGTTAAGATCACACAGCGAGTTAAAGGTAGGGCTGAGATTCCAGTCCAGGCCTCACTGACTACTGAGGTTGTGCTGACCTGGAAGCTATTCCTTCTGTGCTAGGTATTCCTATCGCCCCATTTTCTTTGTACTTTGTGACAAGCCTCTTTCTCCAGCCTAGGGGTGGAAGCAGAACCATGAGATGTGTGGCAGACCCCATGAGTGCCTCCCCCACACTCTTCGTACTCAAAGATCTAGTTTGCTCAGTGTCACCCTCAGTGTTTCAGGGGAGGGGACCACTGGTTGCATAGGTGGGACCAATTGGTGGGATTGCATCAAATGGTGCACAAAGGAGAGGTAAGCATTTTGCAAGTGTATCATAGTTCCATTTTAAAGATTTATTTTATTGTTTTTTGACAGAGAGAGAGACAGAGACAGAGAGAAGGGAGAGGGCCCAGAGCAGTCTCCATAGTTGACATTAGTTTTCCATATAGTTTCACTCCACAGGTGGGCACGGGGCTGCACAGGGCAGGAACTGGGCCAGGAGCCTCCCGCATAGGCCCCAGCAAGAGCTGAACTGGGGACACACCCACGTTCAGCATATGGGTCCGCCTGGGTCAGGGCCGGGATTCGATCCGTGGTCCCTGGGGCTGCAAAGTGAACACTCAACCTGCTGAGCCATCCCGGCTTCCCCTCATATTTCAATTTTAAAGTGTGTAAAAGAGCGATATAAGGGGATGCTTGGATGGCTCAGTGGGTTGAGCACTTGCCTTGCAGCCCTGGGGTCCAGGGATTGAGTCCCGACCCCAGCCGTGCAGACCCATATGCTGAACTGGGATGTGCTTCCCATGTGGGAGGCCCCAGTTCAGTTCCTGCCAGGGCAAGCTTCCCATGTGGGAGGTTCCCAGTTTGGCTCCCACCCAGGGCGTGCCTCGCATGTGGGAGGCCCCCAGCTCACAGGGGCATGCTTCCCATGCAAGAGGCCCCTGCCTGGTTCCTACCCTGTGAGGCCCCGCACCACCTGTGTGGAATGAAACTATGTCACAATTAATAACATATAACTGTGGAGACTGCTTTGAGCCCTCCCCTTTATCTCTGCTTCTCTTTGTCTTTCTCTTTCTCTCTCTCTGTCAAAACAATAAAATGAATCTTTAAAAAAAGAGAGACAAGAATTGTAATTTTTCAAACTGCTTTCAATCAGAAGACACAGAGTGAGAAAGAAAAGAAGCAAAGTGGCAAACAGTTAACAGTTTGTGAACCTAGGTCAAGGGAATCCAGGTGTTCAGTGTAGCATTCTTTTAAATTTTCCGTAGCCTTGAAATTTATCAAGTCAAAAGATGGAGACACAAGGAGGAGCGATATGGCTCCCTGCCGCTGGGTGGCGCTCTAAGGATGCGCTGTCTGGAGCCGTTCCTTGGCAAACACCTCACCGGGCCTGTTTCCTCATCTGCACCATGAGAATACTAATAGGACCCACCTGCTAGGGTTGCCGTAACAGTGAAAGGACATAATATACACAAGTCACTTGTCATGATGCCTATTCACACTATGCACTGAAGAAAACAGAGGAGCAAAATGGTAGAAGGTACCTGGGTCCTTGAGCTCACCCAGTCACAGGACTAAGTCTACAAACAGCTCCGCCTGCACAGGTTTGCTCACGTGAGATAATGTACTTACTCCCTTAGCCATGATAATTTCCATTTTTTTATTAATATTACTGATAAAATTACACTCCCCATCCCAAGGAAAGAATCTGAAACTCAGACAAGAATGTATTCATAATGGAAAAAATATAAAAGTATCCTAATTATGTAGGAATAATAATAGAAACAATTACAGTCCATTGGTAGGGTAGAATATTAGATAGCTGTCAAAAAGTGATGTCAAAAAATTGTTTCATGGCATAGGAAAATGCTCTTAATCTAATACTAGGATCTAAAATAAGCAAAAATGCAAATATTAACAGTTGGAAGATAATATAGTGAAATATTGATACTAGGCTAGATTTAAATATTTAATTAAATACTGCAATATTTTCTGTATTTAAAATTACCACTATATATTATTTATATAATAATTTAAACAATAGGTTTCTAAACTATATTTATGACATTTAAGATATTGGAAATAAAATTATATATCTGTATGAAATCATCTATATAAAATGCATCCAAAATTGGAAGAAAATATAACATGTAAAGAGTCATTACCTCTGAGTTGCGACGTTAGGGGCAACTTTTTTTCTATCTTTTTACATACACACACTATACACTTTCTACAATGAACACACACACATTATACATTTTCTACAAGGAGCACGTTACTGTATAATTTAAAACAATTTTTAAATACCAATTTTAAAAATTACTAATTTATAACTTTTGGTTCTAATATTATTGCCTTCAGACCCTATGTCTGGTCCTTCATTTCAATCAGTTGAATAGGTTGTCACTGAGTGTTTTCCACGTACCTGATACAGTATAGCAGTAACGCTTATAACTGGCTTTATTAGACACTGTGGTCATTACTTCATATGCATCATCTGCGATCCTCTCAGCAGCCCCTTAAGGTATTGAGAGAGTAGCGTCTAAGCTGGCTAAGGCTGCGACTTGCCAGTAGTAGGCGCAGGATCCAAATCCTGGTCTATTGTATTGACTAAGCTGCTCCTGCTCCATCCTCTGTGGCAAAAAGAAACCAAAACCAATCCTGCAATTCATGATATAAAAAAAATTGTTTTAAATCATGGGGAAACAGAGAATCAAGAAAGGATATCAGGCTGGTGAGACTCAGAAAAGTCTTAAAAAGGAGGTGGTGTGTGGAGGCTGTGGGGGGGAGTGGAGGGGGTGGGAAGACCAGCCTCCCAGAGACAGGGAGCACCAGGGACAGTGGCCGGGCTGAGGAAGTGTGTCGCCCATTCCCGAGACTGCTCCTTGGAGTTCTGCTCACTGCTCTGAGGTATTCCTCCTGCAGCACCCCCGGCGAGGCTGAGAGCCTCTGGGCCCGAGTTGGCTGGTAAGTGAAGAGTAGGAAGAGGGAAAAATGGAAACCTTAGATTGTGGTGGGCCCGGAAGGCCAAGCTTTGGGGTTGAAATGTTATTTGCTGGGAACGGGGAACCACGGCTCCTTCTCCAGTCTACATGGAATGGGGATGGGTTTAGGAGCAGTGAGCTTTGCGAAGAGTATTTAGACAGGATCATGAGGGTGAATTAGAAGAAAACCCAAGAGGCAGGGTAGGGGCATTTGGGAGGCACTGAGCTAAACCTGTCCACAGACATTACCTCTTTTAAGGAAACTGACAGACAGAGGTTTCAATTAACTGTCCGAAGTCACAGGACCAGGAAAGCGCTGAGGCAGCTTTCAAGCCCTGTCCACCTGTCCCCAGTGCCCACCAGCCTTGTGCAGGTGGATGCAGCCATGGTCCACGAAAAGTGCTGCAGGCCTGTCCCCTGACCCTGAGCTGGGGCAGGAGAGAAGGCTTGTGGTCGCACTGCCCCAGACTCGTCCCCCAGAGTGGGCAGGACCAGCCGAGCGGCACATTTGGGGTCCTGCTCATTTGCCCGCTGCTCCCTGGCGGCCTCTGTGCCCAGAGCTGGCAGCCAGCTCGCAGTCTCAGCCGGGGTGCCCCAGGAGGCTTACCTCGAAGCAGTGAGCTGAGCTCCAAAGGGCAGAAACATCTCTATTAAAGCAAAACATCATTAAGGTGAGCAGAGGCAGCATGTGTAACACCCACGCAGCGCCAACGGAGCTGTAAATACGCCTCCAAATTAGACTGGGGAGAGCTCCCCAGCTCCGCTGCTCGTCCCCAAGGGCAAGGGCAGCCTGATCCCTGCAACGTCCCACCCCCAGCTCTGCCACAAGCTGCGAGTGTTTTGTCTGAGTCTGTTTGAGACGTCTTATGCAACAGAACTCGTCCGAGAGGAGACGGTTTGCCTTCTTTCAGATAGCGCTCTCACTGTCATGTCACGGCTCTCTGACATGAAGCCTGCTTGTGCCTTTCCTGCTTATAAGAAGCTTGAAGGCACCAAAGGGAAATGTACTTTAAGAAGACATTCAAAGCCCTAAATAGACTGAAACTTTCTTCTGCAGTGAAGTGTTTATTGCGCGCAACCTCACTACTTTGTATCTAAAAGTCAGCTCCCAAAGCAAAGTCCTTCTACACCCTTTATTACATGGATTTCCTTCCTCCCTTCAAAGTTTGGGAGATCAGGGGTTATTTTCCCATTTTAAAGATGAGGAGGGGAAGCCGGGATGGTTCAGCAGGTTAAGTACTTTGTAGCCCCAGGGACCAAGGATCGAATCTCAGCCTGTGTAGACCCAGATGCTGAACTGGGGAGTGCCTCCCATGTGGGAGGCCCCCAGCCTACTTCCTGCCCTGTGGGGCACCTGTCCACCTGTGTAGAACAAAACCATGTCGAAAACTGATGACGTAGGACTATGGAGACTGCTCTGGGCCCTCCCCCTTCTCTCGGTCTCTCTCTGTCTCTGTCAAAAACAATAAAATAAATCTTTAAAAAAAAAAATGAGGAAATGGAGGGGATGCTGGGATAGTTCAACAGGCTGGGCGTTTGCCTTGCAACCTCAAGGTCTGGGGGTCGAATTCTGGTCCCAGCGCATGCAAACCCATATACTGAACAGCGGTGCAACTGGTAGCTGCCGGGCTTGGTGGTGAAGGTTCTCGCCTCATGTGAGAGGCCTCAGCTCAGTTCCCACCCCGTGTGGCCCCACACCCACCTGTGTGGAATGAAACTATGTCAGAACTAATGATGTACAACTATGGAGACTGCTCTGGGCTCTGCTCCCCTCTTCTCTCTCTCCCCCTCTCCCCCTCCCTCTCCCTCTCTCTTTCCTCCCAAACAATAAAAATAAATCTTAAAAAAAAAAAATGACGAGAAAATGGAGGCTTAGAGATATTTGTATTGACCACTAAATCACACTGACATTAACTGGTAGATCTGGGTCCACTGACTCCCAGTCCAGTCTCTTCCCAAGTCTGCCCTCTAGCCAGCCCGGCTCAAGGCTCTGTGGGGAGCATGGCCAATGAGAAGTCATGGGCCCCCGGGGGCCAGTTACAAAGCTATTGTCTCTTCGTTTCAAGCCTAACCCTCCCTGTGCTGGTAATACTTTGTGTGGCTGGGATTATCAATCCTGTCTCGGCTTTGCCAGCTGGGTCCAGGTGAGGTTCTGCCAGTAGGGGGTGCTAGACAAAGGCTGCAAGGCGGAGATGCATGGCCTTCTCCCTGCTGTTTGCTGGTGGCTTCCTGCTTACTTCTGTCCCTGTGAGCCCTGCCCAGAAGCCCTTCATCCCAGCAGAGGGAGTTCCTTCCTATGAGTAAAGCAGTGACTGAACTCAGTGTGTGCTTCTTCCAACACTTGCAGAAGCAGCTGCATGGACCCATGTCCCAAGATCCCAGCATCAGCCACAGGCAACCCCTTCTCAGTGGTCTGAGTTCCAGTGTCAGGGTCCCTCCCCCAAGTTCCTAGGCTTTTGTAATTGCAATCTTTCCCCTTCTTCCCTCGGCCCAAGGGCTGGTGGCTGCTTCCAGCAGTGGCTACCTACCTTATTCCCTAATGTTCTATTTGTTCCTACAGTTACCTGGTGAACAAATTTATATCCAGTTCTCTCCATTCTTTGTCTGGTGTGGCCGCTATCTCCTGAGTGGCCACTGGCCCATAGACTATAGTTGAGGGCTGGTCATTAGGTTGTCATAAGCAATGGGCCCATGAAACAGGTTAGAAACAAAGCATAGGTAGAGCACCCAGCACATAGTAGGGCCTCACAAAATAGCTTCTGAGCAACAAGAGAGAAAACAGCTGGATGCCCGCGGCCTCAGTATTGAAGGCAGACTTGAGCAGTGACCCAAGCAGGAAAGGCAAGAGCAGAGGTGGCTGTAGGGAGTAGCTCTCGCAGAAGAGTTTCAGCCATTTGGAAGACGAGGACTAAATGTGAGGAGTATGTGGCCCCCCAGGAATCACCCAAGGAACGCTGTCACAGAGCCGGGCTGGGGACATGACACACTCCTAGCTCTCTCACTGGTCAGAAGCCCCCAGGATCCTCAAGTACTGATGTCACGGCACATACCACCCAGCCAGGAAGGAGACCTGCTCACCCTGGTCCTGACAGTGGCACCCCACTATCCTGCAGTTCCTGAGGGCGCCCTGCACAGGAGGAAAGAGGCTTCCAGAGAGACACAGGGCTCACCTATGTCTGTGGCCACCTTGCCACGAGCTTGGCAGCTGCCACACTGACTGCTCACCTGGGTCTAACGACCAGGATAAAGAGAACTTTTTGTCCCTGTCTCTGCCAACACCAGAGGGAAAGAAGGAGCATTGGCAGAAGTTAGGGAAATGCCCTACAGCTAGTCTGGGCTCTGGAGTGACCTCCTGGGAACCCAGCCACCATCACACACCTGCACCCTGTCCCTCCCATGTCCCCACATGCCTAAAGCTCTGAATTTGGTCCACCTACATGCCAAGACCTTCTTCTCTGAACCCGGTGGATTCCAGGCCAGGCTCCCTTAAGTACAAACTTGGAGGAAAAGGGCAAGATGTCCTCAGACGTCCATGGAACGAGGAATCTAGCCTGGCTGGAGTCAAAGTCCATGTGGGAGAAGCCGGTTCATTGCTCGACCCTGCTGTGCTCTTTTCCTTTTTCTAAAGATTTATTTTTCATTCTTTTTGAGAACGGGGAGGGGGTGGGGAGGTGGTGAGAGAGACAGAGAGAGAAGGTGGCGGGCCCAGAGCAGCTTCCATAGTGGTACGTCGTTCATTGTGACATAGTTTCCTTCCACACAGGTGGATGTGGGGCCGTGTGAGGCAGGAACTGAACTGGGGGCCTCCCGCGTGGGACCTTTGCTGAGTCATCCCAGCAGTTACCAATTGCATGCAGTTCAGCACACGGGGCTGCACAGGCCAGGGCCGGGAATCGACCTCCGGGCCTCACGATTGCCAGGCAAGTGCTCAATTGCTGAGCTATCCCGGCATGCCTCCCTTCTGCTGTTCTTGCATATGGCATCGGCTCTTTCGTGTTCTAGTGACAGTACCCAGTGTGCTCTTTGGGACACCACCTCTCTTCTACACCTGACCCATGGGCTCTGCCTGGGCTGCCCACACTGCCCACATCTGGGACTGGCATGTGCCCCGGCCCCTCAGCATATGTCACCCTGTGGCTCCAGTCACTGGCACAAGGATGAGCATCTGACCTCAACAGGACAACTTCAGAGCCAATCCTCAGGCTCACAACACTTAATGGAGAAGGAGCACCTTCGTGCAGCTGCGAAGCGAAGGCAGTAGATAAAGCGTTCGCTTGCAGCTACATGTCACCCCCACCCCGCTTCACAAGAAGACTCTGCGAACGGAGCCAACACAGACAAAATCAGAGCCCAGAGACGGAGAGAGGCACTGGGGACCCCAGAGCCAGCCTTCCCGCCTGCCTCCGTCCTTGCTCTCATACATTTCCTTTCTTCTCCAACCACTTTGCGGGGGTTCTCATCGCTCCAGAATAGACGAGTCCCAGTCAGGGCAGACAGGGGGGTGAATGAGCCACGCACCTCAGCATTAGACCCGTGGAGACACTACCTCTGCTAACGCCCTGCAAAAGCTTCCGGCTGTCCTCAGGAGGAGCTGCAGTGACCAGGCCCCGCTGCCCCGCACCCACATTTCCTGCTCCCCCCTCCACATTCTGGTGGCACCCAGCGTCATGGTTGTGAGATGTGCCACCGTCGTGTGCCTCAGACATTGATCTCCATGGGCCTCGTCCTTGGATTTGCTCCACCTGCCTACCTCCTCCTAACCCTTCAAGTATGATAGCAGCTCAAACTCACACCTGCAGGGAGGCCCTGCTCGGCCCCAGAAAGGGCTCCCCCGGCCCCTGCCAGGGCCTCCCACGGCAGCCTGCCTTCTAGTCCTCAGCAAGCTGAGGTCGCGTGGTTGATGCCTGCCCCACGCTAGAATGTAAGCTCCCGAGGGTCAGATCCACGCCGTCTAAGGTCTTCTCTAGCCCCAGGGCCAGAGCAGTGCCCAGTAAATACCATTTGCTGGGTATCGGAAGAGATACACAGTGCGGGCAGCCGTGAGTGGTGGAAGTGGGGCACCTCAAAACCAGGGCTGAGGAGACCTGCTGGGTGTGAGGTTATCGAAGCTCAGGTCAAGGTCATGGCCCCAGCGAGGTCAAGGACAGAGAAAGGGAAAGGAACGGAAGACTGTGTGAAAAGTGGGAATGAAAGAGCCAAAAGGATTTCATCGACTTGGATGGCAGCTGGAAAAGAGTCTTTAGGAAGACGCCACGACCCTGGAGCATGCGGGTTAGGGTGA
Organism: Craseonycteris thonglongyai; assembly: GCA_004027555.1. Lineage (NCBI taxonomy): Eukaryota > Metazoa > Chordata > Mammalia > Chiroptera > Craseonycteridae > Craseonycteris > Craseonycteris thonglongyai. The sequence continues at coordinate 13,739 of PVKE010002164.1, forward strand.
CGTGAGCCAGCGGCACAGGCTGAGGTCACTGCTGAGCAGGAGACAGTCGTGCTGCTCCATGGGGGGTGGACAAAGCCTCGGCATTCTGCAGGACCGGGAGGAGACGGCAGGGGACCAAGGGCAGTTAGTTTCCCTGGAGGACAGACGGATGCAGCAAGCTGTCCGCAGGGAGGCCAGAATAGAGCAGGGAGCACACTCAGGCTCATGTCCCCAGGAAGGGGTGAGCGACATGGGCGATTCGGCCCTCCAGCTCCTGGCTGAAGCTGAGCCACACAGTAACGGGGGCTTCACAAATGAGGTGCCCACATGGTTCTCGTCCTCAAAGAGGCGGCCAAATGAGTGTCTTATCATTCGCACTTCCTCCCCAGGGCAGGCTTGATGCTCTGAGATTACCGGGTGGTTTTCATAATTGCCCGATCAGGTGACGGTTACTGAGACAGGGCCGAATTCCCAGAAACCCACGCTTCTGGCTTGTACGGTGTAAAAGGACATCCTTGGGAGGGACAAACACCTCAACCCCTGAGCTGCGGAGCCTCCTGCTGCCGCTTCCTGGAGGGAGGCATCGTAAAACCCCAGGGCCCAAAGCCTCTCCCCATGTCTGCCTTCCCACCACCACATCTGGGCAGGGCTCAGATCAGCCAGAAAGATGCCAACTGGGAAACCAGTCCAGTCCTGGGGACCTCTCAAACACCTACTACGCTTCTACTGATGGCTAGTGAGAGCAAGGGGCCCACAGTCAAGGGAGGAAGCAGGAAGACACAGGACAGGGCGAGATGTGTAATCAACAAGAGCCGCTTTGGGAATATGGGGGAGGGGCATGGAGCCCCGCAGAGATTGGGGTGGATATCCAGGAAGGCTGCATGGGGGAAGCAACATCCAAGTAGAGTCTTCTTAAAAAAAAAAAAAGATTTATTATTTGAGAGAAGGAGAGAGAGAGTGAAGGTGGGAGGGCCCACAGCAGTCTCCATAGTTGTATATCATTAGTTGTGACATGGTTTCATTCCACACAGGTGGATGTGGGGCTGCCAGGGGTGGGAACCAAACTGGGGGTCTCCCTTACGAGAGGCAAGAACCTTCCTGCCAAGCCCTCGGCATTTGCCAGTTGCACTGCTGTTCAGCACGTGGGTTTGCACAGGCCACAGGCAGGAGTCAAACCCTGGAACTTGCGATTGTGAGGCAAAGTTCAACCACTGAGCTATCCCAGCATCCCCCCAAGTAGAGTATTCAAGGAGTGTAGTTCCTGGTACCCAGTAGATACTCAAATACCAACCAGAGAGTAACCAAATGGAAGGACGGATGGCCAGTTGGTTCTCCATCACAGAACTGCAGTGAAGTCTGTAGCTTTCCTAACACCTTGCAGAATGCACAACACTTTGCAGGGTGTGTAGAAAGAGGGGTAACTCCTCTATTATCATTCAGGGTCAGGAGTAAAGTGCTGGGAGCTACTGAGCGAGAATAACAGAGGCCAGATGACTCCCCCTCAAATCAACAGGATGCTCTTTAAATATGTAAGAGATTCACTGGGGCCCTGCCAACACTGCCTGCGTTCTTCCAAGTGTGTGAAACATGTGCTTAATATTCATGCCCGTTCCAAAGAGGCGCACAGGGGGCCGCAGGGGAGGGAACGATTTGGGGTGAAAAACGCCTGGTGTCAGTTCATGTCTCCCAATCTTTCTTGAGGCCACCTCCTCCAAGAAGCCTTCCTCAACTATCAGTCCCCCTCCCTCCCAAGTGTCCTTGCACTTCCTTGGTGGCCATGTCTGGACTTGGGTGTTAGTCATGGCCCTGTTCACTGAGTCTGCCTATCAGTGCCATCTGCTCCCCTCCAGGTCCCCCGCAGTGTCTATCAGGAGAGCTGGGCTTTACAGGGGAGAGTGTCGAGGCCGAGAGGGGCCCAAGGCTGCAGGGCTATGAGGCTTGAGGCCCGGGGAGTGGGGGGGTGCCAGGCCCGTGCTGCCCACCACCCTTCCGAGCCCCTCCCCACCTCACTGCCCCAGACCTCATTTCTGGTCCAGCGCTCCACACTGCGCCGTGGGTTTCTGGGCCTATTTGGGTTGCGTTGTCTGGCTGAGTGTCTTAAGAGGAAAGAGCAGGTTTTCCCATGTTCATATCTGCGCTGGGCCATTTCCCCATTTCTGGGCACAAGGTGGGTGTTGATCATGTGAAACACAGAGAAGAAAATGTCAGCACAGAGGAAGCATCTGTTCTTGTCATTCATTATTCAGATGAGAAAACTGAAGCGCAGACAGAAGTGGCTTAAATATGCAGCGAGCGGGGCTGAGCAGGAGGCCAGTCCTGCCGCTGTACTTGGCACATAACAGGCACTCAATAACGCTATTGTTACACTGTGTGTAACGTATTTAACGCGTGTGCACAGCATGCGTGGACTATATACCGCATGTAGCGCACAATATTATACATGGCATGTATCCTATCACCCCGTCAGCCGTGTCAGTGTCTGAATGAGAACAGCAGCTACTTCCCACTGATGGCACCTGAGGAAACACAGGAAAGCGCCTGGGTCCTCTTCTTCCCTTAGCAGGAAGTGACCAGCCAAGGGGAGGTGGGGAGCTGGGTGGCACAGAGCTCAGACCCCTCCTGGCACAGACCACTGGCCTCTGCAGGTGCTGCTGACTCCCCCCACCCCCCGCCCCGATGCCAGTGCTGCTGCCTCCCCCCAGCAATGCCAGTGCTGCTGCCTCCCCCCCCAGCGATGCCAGTGCAGCTGCCCCCCCCCACAGCAATGCCAGTGCTGCTGCTGCCCCTCCTCCAGTGCTGCTGCCACCTCCCCCCCCAGCGATGCCAGTGCTGCTGCCACCCCACACCCTCCTGGCAATGTCCTCACGATGCAGGCTTTGTCAGGGAGAGAAGAGCCCCAGCCCCTGGGAGCGGCCCATTTTCAAGGCACTCTGGTGGCCTGCAGATAGCAAACTACCCACAATGAGCAATTCTGTAGAACAAGGTGTTCTCTGGTGTCCGTCTGCGCACCTGTGCAGATGGTATTGTTAGCAGGTGGGCTGGAGAGGAGCCAAGCTTTAGAAGGTGAATTCTTGCAGGTTGTTTGTTCTGTCTCTCCTGCATCCACTGAGTAATGAGGATAATGTGGGCTTTGTAATGACAGATTAGAATTCCACCAGGTCACTTAGCAGCTGGGTAACCTTGGGTAAATGCCTAACACCTCCGAGTCACCCATCCATGAAGTGGGCGTGATGATGTTGAAGTGATTAAAGGAGACAGTGTATGTAAAGTAGCTCATATAGCACCAGAATCACTCTGAAAACAAACATACCCAAAACACCATAACAACCAGTAATACAATGCAATGCAACTCACCCCAAATATCCAGGAATCAGAAGTTCAAGTGGGGAAGGGTCTCCATTGTGTTGCTCATGAACACATACCTGATATTATGAGAAATAGTTTAGACATATTTTCTCATCTCGCCTTTTCATCAATTAATGATATTGTACCTACTTTACAGATGCAGAACCTAAGGATCACAAGAGCTCAGGATCAGCTCCTGCAGAAATGGAACTTGCTCAGCTCCTGTTTTCTGAGATCAGTTCAAAGCTCCCGGTTTCATTTGCTAATTTTGTACAGCATGGATTTCCGGTGCTGTTTTATTTCCAGTCCCTGCAATCTAAAAACGCGCTCTCCGCACTGACAATTTCATCTATTCTGAGACATCAGCCATTTCCACGTGGGTCTCCATGAGAGCCCCCCTACCCCACCAAGTCTTCATCGGAACCCTAATCTGAGCTGTATCCTCCAATTTCCAAAGACCACAGTGACCCCACTGACAGCACAGGTGCTATGTGGCCCGCAGCATCACCCACCCCCAAATGTCCTTTTCCCAATTCCCTATTTTTGTGAATAACATCTCTTTTCTGAAAGCCCAGCAGCAGTGTCTGGGGCGTCTCTGTTTACATCCCCCGCATTCCATTCCTCACCCCGCGCTCTGACCAGGACCCTCACTCGCCAGTTGAAGACGCCCCGTAAGAAGCCTCGCCTCTGCAGCGTACTGTCTCACGCTTGTGAAAGCTGGTCCTAACCCCTTTACTTCTCCCTGTGTGTAACGTGTGCGTCACAGCAAAGCAGGTAACTTACTGTTCCCACTGCGTAGCTCATGCTTAACTAGGAGTAGCAAGAAACACGCCAGTGTCCTACGCCCTTTACCTACACTGTCTTACTAATTGCCCACCACAACCCTAGGAAGTAAAGGTCTACAACCTGCATAGTGGCACAGGACCCAGAAGGGTCTCATGCTGAGTTTAAGGCTCTGCTGTCCCTGTGTTGACATTCTTATGCTTTGAACAGGAGCCTCACACTTTCATTTTGCCCTGGGCCCTGCAACCTACGCAGCCAATCCTAGAAGAGGTACTATTAACCATCCCATTTTACAGATGTGAAAACCAAGGTCACGCCGTAATAAGACCAGGAACACTGGCCTACAGCCACATAGTACTGAAGACCTACTGTGTGGCAGACCCATACGATGTGCTTATTTTGTGCTCTCCATTCAAGGCCCCTCCCTCATCCTCATACCACTTTGCAAACAGAGGCAGCATTTCCTGTGCTGTCATGTCCTGAATGTTAAAAGCCTTGCTCACAATCACAAAGCTTGCAGAGGCAGAGCCTGCCCTCCAGCCCAGTGGTCCTCCTGCTCAGTGCAGTTCAGGACGAGACCCGCAGCCCCACACTGCCAGAGCCAGTCCTGGCACCTGGCGATCCTGGAACAAGGCACAGAGTCTTCGTGGGGCCTTAAAATGAAGGCTGACTGCTCTGTGTTCTGAGAGCTGAGGACGCTTCTTCTGTTCCAGGCTCCAGCATCAGCCTCTGACCACAGGCTGTGGCTGCCGCTTTTCCGTGTGCTGCAAAGGAGAAACAGAGCGGCCGGAAGGGCTATTACAGGGTCACACAGAAAGCCCAGAGAGAGGGGGAGGGGGAGGGACGCTTCAGAACCACCTGCTCTGTGTTTAGCCTGAAATCCCTCCATCTCTAACCCTCCCAGGACACAGGCAGAGGTCAGAGCGGAGGTGGGCTCTTCACACTGCTGCCCCTTTGTGCCAGGAAGCGCCCGTCTCCCAGCGTGCGGCCCCTGAGCGCCAGGCCTTGCAGGGGCTCCTGTGGCAGGAAAGGAAACCCCAACCGTAAGACGTGCAGTGGAAACCACGGACCGCCCGTGTAGGTGCAATGTGACAAGATGATTCTGGAAGGTTGTAAATACACCGTGGAGAGCTGGCAGGTCCCACAGGAAACGTGACGGGTGAGCATGTATGGCCGGCCCCCCTTGTCCTCACTTCCTTCACGCTGGGGTCAGTGTCCCGTCAGGGAGAGCGTGTGTGTGTGCACACGCAGTGGGGAGAAGAGCGCACAGATTACCTCATCTGCGTGAACATGTGCTATGAAGGGGGCTTTTAAATATCGATGCCAGGGCCCCACTCGTGGAGATGTTGATTTATTCTGGAGTGGGGCTCAGACATCTGTGTTGCTATAAAGCTCTGCAGGCAATTCTGAGTACAGCCTGTGGAATTGTGGCTTTATAGTCTACGTTTGGCCCTTTGCTTTCTAATGACTTTCAACAAGTGTGTGTGTGTGTGTGTGTGTGTGTGTGTGTGCGTGCGCGCGCGCACATGCACGTGCCTGTGTGTGTGCTGGAGCCTCAGTTTCCCCATCTATGAACGGGGATGAAATCCCCAGTTTCCGGCACGTAGTCAATGCTCAATAAATGCGTGCACTGGCCAACGCGTGAATGACGTAAAGACTCGAGTGCGTGCGCTCCTGGCAGGCGGACGGAGGTCACTGCCGGGCGTAGGCCGAGCTGCCCTGGCAGCATGCGATCTCTTTGCAAGGTGGTGCGAGGAGCACCCCCAGAAGAGTTGGGCGGTGAAAGTGGGAGGGGCAGGAAGCACCAGAGGGTGCGCTGATGACCCTGTGACCCTAGGACCACTGAGGTTCAGTCACTCTGGGACCTCTGGGAAACAGGACAGAACATGAGGTGTGGGGAATGGGGTGTGGGGATCAATGGCTGAGGGCTGCTCCCAGGGAGGTGAGCTCCGCACCCCTGCTGCCCTGTCCTGCCCGTGCGTGGAGAGGAGAGTGGTAGGTATTGCTGGAGGGTTCCTTAGGCAGCTAGTGCAGTAGTGCATGCCCAGGGGGCGTGGGTGATGCACCTGCCCACTGCTCCACTCACAGGCACCTTTCTGAGCTGAGCTGGGAGGGGAGGCAGGCGGCGAGGGCAAGCCCCCAGCAGCCCCCACGCAGACTTTTGGAGCTTTGGTTTCATCCTAACTGGGCCCGGGCTCTGCTCAGTCTCTGCTCAGGTGGACGGCATGTGTAGAACACACCGCAGACACAGCCAGAGCCGGGACCCCACTGTGAAACACGCTGCCCCTGCCAGACAGAGCCCTGCGCTCCGCGAAACATCGTTAAGCAGCCGGTGGCGTTGGAATTACAGCTTGGCTATGGGAACCACAGAAGTCAGGGATGCTGGGCCACTCGTGGTCCCAGAGGCCGACCCTGGAGACAGTCCCAGGGGGACCTAAGGCTGACCCCAGCGGAAGGATGAGTGAAGAGTCCAAGTGCTCAGTGAGGCTGCATAAGTTCCTGGAGTTACACAGGAAGTTTGGGCACGGCCAGGAACAGTCCAGGCCGGCTGGCTCCAAAGTACCTGTTCTTCCCATACAGCAGGTAGCATCCTGGTTAAAGGGGAGGCCCCGAGAACCCCCCAACAGGACAAGGGTGATGCTCAGAATAGCCGCAGATCCCTGACACTCATGCAGACAGCCCGGTAATCCTGAGAAGCTTCTTTCTTTTCTTTCTGCCCTCATGTGCCCCGCCCTCACTCCCCTCCAGGATGCCCATGTGATGCGCATGCCACTCACAGGCACACAGTGGCAGCCAGTCCTCTGGCAGAAATGATTCACAGCTCACGTCCCAAACCGGCGGAGCACAGATTCCAAAGATGGGCCATGGGGCTCCAAGCCGCTGTGTGCTCTGCGCCCACTCCACCCGCCTTTGTGTGCTGGGCGGTCACTTCAGCAGCGGCCTCCCTGCGCAGGAGCCCGGCCCTGCGGCAAACTTCCGGGGTCTGAGCAGGGTGTGGGCACCGCGGAAGAGCTCTGGCTCGTCCAAGCAGCACGGGTGCACTTCATGCACGTGCACGTGCACACACATGCTCACACACGCTCACACACCAGCTCTGGAAAGTGGCATCTCTATGCCTACTCCACCATTCACATTACCGGTAATTCAAATTCCCCTGGGAAGTAAGAAAGATGAGGAGGAAGCAGGGGACAGCGCTGACTGGAATGAACTCTCTAGAAATGCAAGCTTGTGTCACGACATGCCTGTATAGGTGTCAGGACACGCACAGAGGAGGTTCCCTATGAACCTACCTATTCACTTGTATTTATGAAAACCTCGCAATCCAAAGAGATCAAGGGGTCTTGGTAGCACAACGAAGCAAGTGCGCGTCTTGCAACACAGACCTTGTGTAGGATTTAGGACGATCTGCATCCCAGGTTTCATTGGACAAGGAGTGGAATTCTTGCCCTGTCTTTATGTAAATGGAAGTTGTGATCCTGTTGACATTCACAAGAATGCTGCCCCCAAACTGAGAAAAACAATAGAGGTAATAATAACCACCTGGCTCACGGCACTTCAAACTGCCAAGTGCTTCCACATCCATCACCTCATGTGATCCTCATAACAACCCGAGGAGCGGGTGGATGAGGAAACTGAGGCTCACAATGGTTCAGTAATGCTGGAAACGATCAACTGCGAACTGCACACTTACAAACGTTAAGCTAATATTGTCATCATTGTCAACTGCATTATATCTCTTATTTACCAGCCATAACGAAAGACGGTATCTTGAGGGCAGAGAGGTATGCTCTATCCATGTCTGAATCCCCAACCCACAGCTTGGCACGTAGTCAGTGACCAATATACATTTGATGATAGAGTCATTTACGTAATATGCGACAAAAGCCCCGTATGGAAGAGGAAAAATACATCCAATACTTTTATGGGTTCTAACTCAAAAAAGAGTACTTTCTCAATCTTTAAAAGCAAAAGAAAGGGACGCTGGGATAGCTCAGCAGGTTGAGTGCTTGCCTTCCAACAGCAAGGTCCAGGGATAGAATTGCAGCTCCGGCCCAGGCAAGCCCACCCATGTGCTGAACTGTGGCACAACTGGTCACTACCAGGATGGCAGCAAAGGTTCTCGCCTCCCATAGGAGAGGCCCCGTTCAGTTCCTGCCCCGCGAGGTCCCACATCCACCTGTGTGAAATGATACTGTCACTAATAATGATGTACAACTGTGGAGACTGTTTTGGGCTCTGCCCCCTTTTCTCTCTCTCTCACACACACCTTCTGTCAATCAATAAAATAAATCTTTAAAACAACAACAACAACAATAACAACAAAAAAAACAAGCAAACAAAGATGGACACTGCAGGAGCTGCAGTGACCTCCAGGCTCAGAATCACATCCTGTACGTCCTCCTATAGGACTGGTCCAACCCTGTGGTCTCCACTGGGACAGCGTGTCCTGAGGCACACCAAAAGCATTCCCTTTGCAAAAAAAAAAAACACATCTCCTTGGTTGTCTGAAATTTGCACCTTCCACTCCTTCAAGCAAAGGCAGTGAAACATACAATGCTCAGCCCCCCACATCTTACCCAGGATTAGCTTGTAAGACTAGCCCCTGCCTCATGGCTGACCCTCAAGAAGAGAGCAGACAGATCAGTTTTGATAAGACATAGCGTGTAAAACACACGTAGCGTGTTGGAATTCGCTTTAGACTGTGAACTACACAATTGGACAGTCTAAAGCGAACTTGTCCAATCTGTGGTTCACGGGTCGAATGGCTTTGAATGCGGCCCAACACAAATTTGTAAACTTTCTTAAAACATTATGAGAACTGTTGTGTTTTGTTTTGTTTTTAGCTCATCAGCCATCATTAATGTGAGTGTGTGTTATGTGTGGCCCAAGACAATGCTTCTTCCAATGTGGCCCAGGGAAGCCACAAGGTTGGACACCCCTGGTCTAACACTTCAGGCATGATAGCATTTCACGGGGACCCGGGACCCGCCATGGGCAGCAGAAGGGCCGTTGCCAGCCGGAGCTGAAGCAGAGAAGGCAGACAAGCCTGGAGCAGCTCCTTCCCTCTCTGAATCACAATCCGCTCTGCACAAATGAGGAGCGGAGGGGATAACAGAACCAGCCCAGATCAGGTGATGGCTGAGGCCAGCCCTGGACCCAGCGCTCCCAGAGAGAGGGACTCTCAGGAAGGAAGGGCGCCCTGAGTCCCTGCCATCCCCTCTCTGGCGTAGCCAGTGGCATTTCCCGGCTTGGTGCCGGAGCAGAGACCTGCTCAGCCGAGGCCGAGGGACAGCACACAGCCCTGAGTGGCGCCTAAGTCCCAGCGTGTCAAAGGAGGAGCAGAGGATGTTAAATTAAGGGCATCAGAAGCCGATACTGAACACCAAGCACCCAGGACCCGGGCAGGGGGCAAGCACCAGGCAGTGAAGTCATAACTAAGTACTGTGGTCCCAGGTTCCTCTTCAGTGCAGGGGAGGGCCACGGGGAGGGGGGGAGGCGGGCACAGTGGGGAGCCTGGCTTAAAGGGCCCCGACAGCCTTGTCAGGCCTGGGCACTCAGTGTGGGGCCACCAGGGCAGGCATGCCAATCCCAGAGTGACCACTGGGCAGACGCGAGTGCTCTAATCTTCAATTACTGCGTTCACACTCAACGGAGCTTGGTGGCTCTCGCTCCACTTCAGGGTGTGTTTGCCTTTGTATCACGCCACCGCCTGAACATATAGACACAGAGCAGTGGCTCGGTCCTGTGCACGCGTCCAAGCAGGCTGCCCTGGGGCGTGAGCCGCAGCCTGGAGTTTACACACGGACTTAGTAAAGCAAATTGGATTTGGCCTAGATGGCCAACAGGCCCTCTTTCGGGTAAGTGTATTTGCCGTGATCCTTGGGGCATTTCCTACAGAGCACATGCCACCAAAACAGGGTCCGCTGTTTGGCTACCCTGGACCCCAGAGATCCTTCCAGGTCTGACCCCCACATCCCCAGACATCTCTACTATTTGCTGAAGACAAGGGACATTCTCCAGTAATGTCCCACCGCCTGGTCCAAGGGAAGGAAAGTCCTGGCTTCTTCTCACAATTTCCTATAGAGACAGGTATGGCCTTTTACTGACAAATGCTCCTTACTCTCTGGGCCTTCCTCCTGGCTTCATTTTCTGCTACTGAAAATACACCCGTTCCATGAGATGCTTTCTAAGGCACCTTCTTCCTCAGACTTCCCCTGCTCCCGGAGAAGCTCTGCAAAGTAAGGAACAGCCTGGTTTGGGAGTCAGGAGCCCTGCAGTCCACACCCAAGCTTCCCCTTTCCTCACTAGGTTTTCTCTTGGGGACCCACCTACTGTGACATGCCATCTTGGTGGGCATGTCTATCAACTTGAGCTTCCCAACAGGCAACAGGCAGGCAGGAGGCTCCAAAAGCCCAGGCAGCTTCTGTTTCCCTAGAAGCTGACTTGAATCAAGTGTCCCCGGGATAGACAGCCATAGCTCATCCATCATGGAGGCCTGCCGGGAGGAGACTGCCCAGGAACCCCTCCCTCCCAAGTCCCCCGATGTCGCCACCTCCTCTCCTCCCGGAGGCCCCGTTTCAGCCTCAGTTCTGACGCTGTGGGCTGCTCACACCCATCCAGCTGTCTGTGGGCCTTCGTCCTGCAAGTCAGCTCCCACGTCACCCTCTCCGTGAAGCCTTTCCGAGTCTTCTGTGTTCTCATTCCCAGGGAAGCACTGGGAAGTGGGGAGCAGAAAAGCACCCCAAGGAGGGACGCTCCCCTGCGGCTCTCCTGGTCCTCCTATCTTGCTTCATGTTTCTCTGTAGCACATTCTGGCCTTCAATGTACGTGTGCCTCTTGTGGTTTGGCCATCTCTTCCCACTAGAACGGAAGCTCCATGAGGGCAGGCATTTGTGTCTGCTTTGTTCACTGCTGGATCTTCAGTGTTCAGAACAGAGCCCGGCCCGTGGCAGGCATCAGTCAAATATCGTTGGAATAAATAAACGTATGAATTGATGTCTAAAAGTGAGCACCGTTGGTTTGGATTCTAACTAATACAGTCTCTTACTCCAGGGGTCCCCAGCCCTGCACCTCTGACAGCTGCAGCAGAAATACAGCCGAAACACAGGGGTGAGTGGCGGGTGCAGGAGGGAAGCTTCCTCTGTACTTACAGCCGCTCCCCATGCTCGCATGACCCTCTGAGCTCCGCCTCCAGTCAGATCAACGGTGACGTTAGGTTCTCACAGGAGTGTGAACTCTATTGTGAACTGCGCATGTGCATCCCTCCATTTCCACCAGTGGAAAAATCGTCTTCCACAAAACTGGACCCTGGTGCCCAAAAGGTTGAGGATGGCTGTCCTAGTTCACCTCCGGCTACTGGTCCCCACCCTAGCTGGGAAGCCCTTTGCTGATAGAACAACAAGCCTGAACAGAAGTAGGATCACAGCCCCTCTACGAGGGCTCCTGGGGGCAACCACAGTCCAGCCTCTTCCAGGGCACGGTAGCCCCCTCGTCTCCTCCCAGCTTCTGCAGCTTCCCTTTCAACCCAATGTCTCTGGAATCGAAACCACTTCTACTGAAGGAACTTCAAAGTCCTGGTTTGTGTTTAAGAAAGAGCCAAAAGGAAAAGCGAAAAGGGGAAAATGCAGACAAATCTCAATGGGCTAGAACCTGGAAGTCAACCTGACATGCCAATGTTTGGGATTGCATGACTCACATTCGCGTCAAGGTCATAAACCGTAGAGAGAGTTCCAGACAAGTCCACCAACACCCGTTTAACGCCACTGAAGGCCATGCTCCCATCTCTCTGCTCTGGCCCCATGAGTAATGTCCTCCCCAGGTGCCCCCTGTCTCTGTTGGGCCCCACATCACTACCCTCCCAAGGTCTGTCCCCACATCCCGGTCTCCTCTGGCTTAGTCTCTCCTGCTCATTGAATGAAAACTTTCTCAAGGCCCCATTCTTAGCTCTCTGGGCTTCTCACACCACGTTTCACTCTCAGGGATTCCATCCTCTCCCTGGATGTTAATCAAGTTGAAGATTTTCCCAAATTCTTCTCTGTGTCCCCCAAAGTTCAAACTATCTGATGGCCACCTCCACTTGAAATCTCCTTGGCCCTCTGCCAATCATGACTCCTCTTCCTTCACTTCTCTGCACCCCAAACTGGATGGCCCCTCGCAAATCATCAGTAACACGGGGTACGCATCCCTTTCTCAAATAACTGCTGAGTGAATTTAACAATGTAATTCAGGTAAAGGTGCTCTGTAAATGGTATGAATGGTATTTGATCTAATTCAGTCTCAGACTGTGAGTCGCCTACCTTTATTTGCACGACCCCCAGTCACACATTTGGAATCACACCCATGTGTCCCTGTCCCCCCAGTAGCATTCCCAGACCTGGACCGGTGTTATAAACCCACCCAGCTTTCCCCCATCTGTGTGAATCCTCTGGGCACTGTCTTCTGAAGAGAGGGTCAGGGTGCGCCCAAGGAGCATGGTGGGGGCTGGGAACGAGAGGCATTGTTGAACCCTGTGCTTGGTGATGCCCGTGCAATCATCAGTGTTTCCAGGAGGAAAATGTCATTAGCCTCAACTTACAGATGAGCACACGGAGGCTCCAAGAGGGTCAATGACTTGTCCACGGCCACTGACTCATCCGGGGGCTGCTTTGTTCTCTTTCTATCAGGCTGCCCAAGAAGGTTAGTGAGACGGCCCGTGGAAGCCCCCAGGATACCCTCTGAAACCAAATCAGGAGGCCAGGTGGTCCTGGGGACAGAACTAGGCAGGGCTAGGTGTCTGCGCCAAGGGACAGGTTGGGGAGGAGGGTGCCTGTGCTCCGTCATGCTAATGTTGACATTTTCCTGTGCGTCTGCTCATCATCATCAACTTAGACTTTAACCTCATTGTGCCGATGCCTCCGGAATGTCAACAAGGCTCGCTGGAATTTCATTATAGCCGGCAGCTGGCCCCTGGTAGGTCTGACACCAACGCCGTGCAGCTGCATTCTGGCCCCGCTGTCTTTATCCCCCATCCAGCACAGGGTGGCATTAGGCACGCTTAATCCCAGAGAGATTCTTCACGGGGGGTAGGGCTTGTCAGTGCCCTCAGGGGCACTTCCTATGGCCTGCGCCACCTGAGCCAATTAACCCAGAGTCATCGCTGAAACACTAGATATTGATGGTGGACACAGGGGGCTGATCCCAGGGGTGGCTGGATGGAAGGTGGAGATTCAAGAAATGCCCCTGTGTCTGCAGTGTTTGCCGATTTCAAAGCCCCTCTGCCCGCATCATTGCAATAGGCCGGGGATGACAGCTGGAGAGCTGGCGGTGTCCCCGTGTCACAAAAGGGAAAATTAAACCTCAGAGAGGGAACGGATGTCAAGTTCTCCAGAGTAAAGATACACCAAAAGCTGGGCGCAAATTCCATGTCTAGATTTTGTACCTTTTTTGTTCATCCAGTGACTATTTATGGAGCACCTACTATGAGCCAGACATTGTACTCGGCTGGAGGATGGTTCGCCAACTCCTATAGCCATGGCACTTGTTTGCAGGATCTTCTCCTCTGGAGTCGTCTCCTAAGGGACCTCCTTACCCAGTTCCTACATCCTATACTCATGATCCGCCTTTGCCCCTCGGTTCCCGTCAGATCTGCTCTGGAGGGCTCTGTGTCCCTGGATTATACCTGAGTGTGTCCCTTACCAGCCCCACTCCAACAGTAGCCTCGTGACTCTACGGAGGGCCTCCTGACGTCCCCGAGGGCTTTCCTGGCCCTGCCAGCACAGCTGCCTGCTGGGCCTGTGGGTTCCACTGGTCATGCCAGCCCTTGGCATCACAATGTGGTGTGAAAATCCCGGGCCACAATCCTGGCATTTCTGTGAGTCTGTGGGCTGCAGAGAGTTGGCACCTAATGTGCTGACACTACCAGCCCCTGAGACACTGCCCTGGGGTAGAGACAGGGAGGCACGGCAGTGACTTCATGGCTGAGACCACTCTGGGCCCAGCTCTGTCCCAGGGTGGGTGGTGGGCTGTGCCCGTGTTAGGCAGGGCTGGGCGACTCTGCTGAGTGTGCCCACCCCAAGCCGCCTGGGCGAGAGCTGCCAGGAGCCCCAGTGTGTCCGAGCTGCTCTGAGGATGTTCTGTACTGAGGTCAGGCCCTTCACTATCTTACTGGACAGGGAGGGGAAGAAGTCAAGAACTGCCTGGAACCTCGTATGACCTGGAAACTTCTCTCCTTTTGTTTCAATCATGTCTGAGGGTGAATCTCGGACCAGTGCTGGACTGGCTCCTTTTGGAGACCACAAACCCTGCCCTGGGGGGGTGGGGGCATGAAGGGTGGGGGCATGAAGAGAGGGACGAGGGGTTGGGCGGGAAAAGCAGCAAGTTTCCTGACCCCACCGGCAAATTCTGGTGTGTGTACGGGCTGGGGGGTAATGCATGTGTGGGTAGGTTGACTAGACAAACCATTTGAAAAGGGACAGTACCGTTGTTTTCTGTCCCTTTTAAAACGGGTCGTCTGGTCACCCTATGGGTGGGGTTCGCCTGCCCCTCCCCACTTGCAGAATTTGTGAACATGGGTCATAAGTAAAATCAAAAGAGAAGAAATATGGGGGGGGGGCATGTATCATAGAAACATCAGAAAAGGGGTGGGGATGAGCACAGTAGTGACAGAGGACAAGCCTGGTTGTTGGTGGGGAACAACTGTCTTGGTGAGAGTTTCAGGCAAAGCCAGTTACAGGCCACACATCAGACACCGGACCTGCCCCATGCTTCCCCATGGCCATGAGCCATGGCCAGGAGTGGGCGGGGCAGGGGGCGGCATGAACAGCAAACCCCCCTAAAGCTTGGGGCCCGGGCCTCACACCAATCCTGCAGAGTGGATGCTGGCCTGGTGCTCCCTTAGGGACATAAGAGTGACCAGACAGACTGCAGCCAGCCCCTCTCCTTCCTCTTCACCTGTATGAGGAGGTCTGGTGCCCAACGGTGGCTCATGGAGACACTGCTCACAAGGGCTCACAGCTCCCCAAGGGCAGCAGACCGGGAGGCCATAGGGGACCCCCTTCCTCACTTTTCCCCAGCCAGCCCCTCCCCAGCCCAGGAGGGATGCTCGCTGACCCTGGTGTCCCCTCCATGCACAGAGACCCTCAGGGAGCCAAGGAGAGTCATCATTCCCCAAGGACCCCACACTGAGAGTCTAGCGTGAACCCTGTCTGCCCTGAGCTCCTCCCTCAGGTACTGGGGTGGGTCCTACCTGGTTCCCTGAGGGTCAGAGGAAATAGAAAGGCCCCACGTGTCAGGAAAAGATGCAAAAACCCACCTTCCACCAGAACGCCTCCCTTCCCTCTTACCAGCACCTGTGCAGCAGGAGGGTGAGCCCCGTTGGTCAGTGTGGAAGTGGCAGCTCAGCGATGCCAAGGCGATTCTCAAGGTGACATGCTTATTAATGGCCAACCCTTGACTTACAAGGTCCCAAGGGCAGGTTCTGTCTTCACACTTAGAGTCCTCCATCCTCTCCTTCCTCACCCTCCCTGATGAGCAACTCACGGCCTCTATCTCATCCAAATGGGCACAGAATGAGCTGCTAGTGGCCCCAAGTAACCAGCTCTCCCTGTGCCCGTCAGGCCTCCTCCCAGTGTCTGCTGGATGCAGCAACAAGACCCAGGCCACGTAGGATCCCCGGGGTTCTGGGCTGGGACACAGCGGCCTGAGCACTGTAGTCTCAGACAGCAGCAGCTAGGAGTGTGGTCACGAAGCCAAGTCAGATAACACGAAAGTCACCACCATCACCATCATCAACTAGAGACACGGCACATAAGGACACTGGGACAAGCATTAGAGCTAAGGCCCATAAACAGAGAGGCAGACAGGAGAAGGGAGAGAAGGACACAGCTCCATCAACAGTCACAGACTTTGGGGGCGTGAGAACCCAAGGACACTCGGAGCTCAGCAAGGCTGAGTGGGGAGGAGGGAGACTGGCCGAGGGCTGGTCCTCACCTCTAGCCCTGCTGGTTGGCCAAGGTCAGCTTTTACAAAGGAGAGAAGCTCCCCCGGTGCGATCAGAACATGCAAAAATGACTCCGTGGGTCAAAAGAAAAAGGAAGACTAGAAAAGTGTAGTAGAACAGGCCTTAAAAATCTCGCTATTGGCATGGCAGGGGGAGAAGATGAGGGATCTCAGGATCGGAGAGGAGCCTTTTGTAGAATTTGGGCAGGAGAGGCAACGTGATGACATGTAGTATTTCTGTCTATGTGTTACAGATGAAGAATTTGGCTCAGAGAGGTGCAACACATTATCCAAGGTAACACAGCCAGTAAGAGGCAGAACTTTGATATAAACTCAGTTCCGTCTGAGACCAAGCCTGTACACCTTAACCACTATACTCATACTTTGGTATTTGACTGCTTTGAAACTCACAGAATTTGGTACTTGATGCCATTTGGACACGAAATTTTGTCCTAGAACTCATCATCTGTTTAGTACT
Organism: Craseonycteris thonglongyai; assembly: GCA_004027555.1. Lineage (NCBI taxonomy): Eukaryota > Metazoa > Chordata > Mammalia > Chiroptera > Craseonycteridae > Craseonycteris > Craseonycteris thonglongyai. The sequence continues at coordinate 30,300 of PVKE010002164.1, forward strand.
CATCACGCCTCCTGGAACCAATTAACAACGAGTATCGAGGTATCACCGTACTTCTACGGAGAAGGCTGAGGGACCCCAGGATGCAGGTATGGACTAGAGTATCGGGGAATCCAGTGCAGCAAATCAAGGCCTCAGGCACCTGAGTGGATAGGAAGCTTGGATAGTTCAGCATCTTGGTTCTCCTGGGAGCCAGCAGTGGCCCTTGAGGACTGACCCAGTTCAGGCCTGGAGCCATTGCTTAGAAATTACACCACGCAAATCCCCAGTCATAATTAGCACCACCCACCACACTTGCAGCACTGGGCTGAGAGCTGGAAATAGCGCTGTATTTATTTACCCTGCAATTACATGCTACATTAAATGCTCCACAAGAACATGGCGATCACCCTGCAATTAACTGGTCCCTGCTTCCTGGGCAAGAAAAGGCTGGAGACAGCTACTGGGTGCAATCAAGTGCCGCCTGGTTTCTTAATGGGCCTGTGGGTCACCTTGTAACTTCTGCTCCTGGGCCTGGCTAGAGGCTATACCTCCAAGTGGGAGCTATCTTGACTCCTAGAGACAGGGGTTAGCATCCTGATCAGACCTGAACCAAACACTGCTGTGAATTCTGTGGGGGGCCTGACATGTTATAATTATAGCCTCCTCTCAAAGCACATAGTCATCTCTCGGTACTTAATTTTTGCAGTTTCTGATCATCATTCCACCAACTTTTACATGAGCTATTATTTCCTGTTGTGTCTACCGGATAAATTCCTATTTATTGTTCAAGATTCAGTTCAAATATCACCTCCTGGGGAAGCCGGGATGGCTCAGTGGGTTAAGTGCTCACTTTGCAGCCCTGGGGACCAAGGATCGAATCCCAGCCCCAGCCTGTGTGGACCCATGTGCTGAACTGGGGAGTGCCCCCAGTTCAGTTCTCTCTCTGTCTCTGTGTGTATCTCTCTCTCTCTTTCTCTCTCTCTCTGTCAAAAACAATAAAAATAAACTTAAAAATATATATATATCACCTCCTTTGGGAAGTACTCTTTGAAAGAGGATTATACAGGGTAGTAAAAATCAGACAGACCTGGGATCAAACACTAGTCTCCTTACTCAATAATAGCTATGTGACTTTGAACAAGTTGCTTGATCTCTCTGAACTCTATTATCAATGTGTATGTGTACACAGATGTAAAGAAATCCCTGACATCACATACATATACATTGTGTGTATACATATGTGCAGGAACTCATGTAGTTAGAAACAGATTTTAGCAGGATGGAGATAGCATGGTACCTGACAACAGAAGGTGTACAATACACAGTAGGTGCACGACACAGAGTAGGTACACATTAAGTCTTTGTTGAATCAATGAACCAATGAGTAGATCAACCAATCCTTCAAAAGTCAGAAGCTGACAGTATGTGTGCACCCTGATCTATCTTCGTGGCTCCCCACTAAACTCCCTGCACATAGACATGAATACACGTTGTGCAAAAACATAATGGTAATTGGTCTCTAGTTGCCTAGAGATTCCAAAGAACTAGTTTCTCAGGCGATGCAGCTAGATTAAGAATGCCAGCAAGAAGCATTAAGAAAAGAGTTAATTATATATTTACTACCTCTGTCATTTTCTCCTAATTATGTCTTGGCAAGCAGAGTCTCCTGAATGTGTCTTAAATCTCAGTGTCTCTGAAAATATAATAATACATCAATGTGAAATGGAATGTTTCCAACAGCCAAAAATGCCCAGGAAGGTTTTCAATCAGTGAGAGTCCCAGTGAGCCAGGTTGGTACCAGTTCTGACTGTGTTTGGGCTTAAGAGCCCGGATAGGGGACCAAACAGCAGCAGGAGGGCACGGAGGCCACCTGAGTCTGGTGAGGGTCGCCTGGAGTCCCTGTGGCCATCACGTGCTGCCAGTTTCCCACGAGGCAACAGGAGGAGGAGCATGAGAATCCGTGCAGCACTTCTGGGGCCTGGTGCTCAGCTTGTGGACTGAGAAGACAAGGATCATTGACGGAGCTCCCTCGACGTCAGTGGTTCTCAGCTGGGGTGATCTAGCTCTAGGGCACACCTTGAGCAAGGCCTGGAGCTATTTGGGGCTCTTAAACTTGGCATTGGTGCCACTAGTGGTGTAGCTAGTGGGTAGAGGCCAGGGATGCTGCTAACACCCCACAATGCACAGGAAAGCCCCACGATCCATTACCCAGCTCCCAAATGTCAACCGCATCGAGGCTGAGACATAACGGTAGACTGGGGCCTGCATGTCTCCACACTGTGTATTACTACCGGCTGTGCCTCCGTGTCCACACCTCCTATGTACTGTCCTTTCTATGTTGGTTTCTAATGAGAAGGACCACCCATCACACACACTCAGAGCAAGCGCACGGGCTTCCTTCATGCGATGCCGTGCTCCCTGGCTGCAACCACAGTCGATGAGAACTAGCCGGCCATCGCCAGTGGAGGGGAGTGGACACACCGAAGGCTCCTGGCCCCAGCAGATGCAGGCTGTTCCTCTCCTCTTGGGAAAAAGACCATACTTCTGTCACCAGTTCCGGGGGACACAGTGAGGGCAGTAAGTCTGGAGAGCTTCTTGCTCTTCACCAAACTGGCCCAGGCAGGAAGTTAATGCATCTCCGGACTGTGAGATGACAGGGCTTCACTGTATTCCTCACCAGGTATCACTACTGTGCTTGCCAATTTCACTCCACCCCAAACCATCCAACACGCCTCCATCCTCTAAGCAATTGGTAGGCCTGCTGGTTTCCGTGATGTGAGTCTCTTGTCTGGGATCCAAAGGCCCCTGGTACATAAAAAGCACAAGCGAGATTTTTCCTAGGATTTCCTCATGTATTTTTCACAACCACTCTACAAGGCAGATACGAGGTATGATCAAGAGATATGGGAAAATGGGATGACGAGATGGCTCAGCGATTGAGCGCTTGCCTCTCAGCTGTGAGGCCCAGGGTTCAATTCCCAGCCCCGGCCCATGCAAACTTATATGCTGAACTGTGACTAAGTGGCAAAGGTTCTTGCCTCCTGTACCAGAGGCCCCCAGTTCGGTTCCCACCCAACGTGGCCCCCCATCCACCTGTGTGGCATGAAACCATGTCACAACTAATGATGTACAACTATGGAGACTGCTCTGGGCTCTTCCCCTTCATTCTCTCTCTCTCTCACTCACCTTCTCTCAAACAATAAAATAAATCTTAAAAAAATATCTGGTTATTGATTAAATTTTAAAAAGTTATTACAAAAAAAGACACATTGCCATTAATCCCCCTCATAATACCACCCCTTACTTAGAACACGCGTATCCCATTGTTCTTGCCACTTTCTGAAGCAGTTCTGGAAGTCCTCTTTCATGAGTGTCATTAGTTGCGCTGTCATGGCTGCCTCAGTGTCCTGAATTCAAAACATTTACCTTTCATGGTCATTTTGTCTTTGGGAAGAGTCAGAAGTCACACAGTGCCAGATCTGGTGAATAAGGTGGGTGAGGACACACCATAATGTGTTTATTTGACAGAAATGTATGTTAATGCATTGTTCATGATCCATGATTTACACAGCACTTCAAAACACACCTTCTCTCAACCATGGCTCACAACCAATTGGCTGCACCGAACATGCTGAAACTTGTCCAACACTGGTACTAAGGTTCGACGCACCACTTACCCGTATCAAAGACCCCTGCTTTTCCGTGACACTCAGTAGCAGCAGTCACCATCACCGTATTTTTTTATTGTACCTTTCACAGTTGGGGAAAGCAGCTTTAAGCAACAGAATGACTCACTTAAGGTAACAGAACTAGGAAATGATGAAAATGATATGCAAACACCAGCTCATTAGACCCCAGGGCACATGTTCTTGTCATGATAGCCAGTGGTGGGAAAGGGATGAATAAGGAGGCAAAGACAATAGGAAGGGATTCTTCTGAGCTTCACACGAGAGGAGGAAATCCGGGGGCAGGCCTGGATCACTTCTGCCTCCCTGCCTTCCTTCCTAAGCACCGGTCCTGCCCCTAGCATCTGCGCGTCTTCCCACGGGACCCAGGAACTCCACATTCTGAAAGGAGACACATCCTAATAGGCAGGAGGAAAGAGCCATTTGGGGACCTACCACAGGCAGTGTGAACATACGTGAATACGGGTGATTAGCGTATGGGGCTCAATACCCTTAGAGGAGGTGAGGCTTCTTCTGAACCAGTCAGGAGGGTTAAATAAAGTCCTCGAGCCCTGACCAGTTGCTAACGGCATGTAGGCATGTGGGGAGGACACCCCAGCTCAGCCAGCTCCAGGAACATCCGGGTAGTTCACATTGCAGGCGGAACTTGGGGAACAATCCATATAAAGTGATGTAAATTTTTCTCCAGATATCCCTCCACATACCGCCCCCCCTACACACACAACTTCTGTCTAATCCAGCATTTCTCAACACATGTCTGATAGGGCAGCTTTGGAAACTGAATGTGCACAGAAACTTTCTTGTGTCAACACGGGTCCCAGGGGTGCCTCCCATCCTGCATGTGATGCTGATGCCACTTGGTCACTCCTTGAAGAGAAAGGCTTTAGAACACTGGGCAAGCAAGATGGTAACAGGTCTGTAAGGGAAAGGGAGGATTCTAGAAGTAAAATGGGGAAACGCTGCATTAGATTAGCAAATACCTGAAATTCCAAGGGAAGGGGGAGGGGCACAATACGCCTAAATATGTCAAAAGGCTTTACAGAAAACCGAAGAGGTTCCTGGTCAAATACTTCGGGTTAAGTTAAAGGAGTGTCCTGACTTCAGGACTTCTCAGTAGTGGCTTTGCACCGTGTCAGTCAGAGCTTGTCATTGCTCCATGAAAGCCCTTAGTAGCTGCTGCAGCCCCCAGGACTCTGCCTCCACACCCCCCTCCAGGCACTTAGACCTCCCCTGGGAACAAGGGAGCCAATCTCAGGGCCTGAACCTCAGGCCAATTGGCTCACTTCCTCATATCCTTCTTTGCTCAGATGCCACCTTGTAGGTGAGGCTTCCCTGACTACTTGATGGAGTATCACACCCCACTTCCTGTCCTCAGCATGAGCATTCCCCCTTAACTTGTTTGATTTTTGACCTTTTTCTTTTCTTAATGCATTTTACCTTCAAACACACTCTATAATTTCACAGTATACTATGTTTATTGCTTATTGTTTGCCTTCCCCACTAGATGATAAACTCCATGAGGACTAGAATCTTTGTTTATACATGGCTATAGTATTAGCACCTAGAACCCTGCCTATCATACATGATGTACTCTAAATATTTGCTACGTCAGCAATGGAATAAATGTAAATCTTGGTAAGGGTGGAATACACGAAGCATAATTCTGTAAAGGTTTCTAGCCTCAGAAGCTATTTGTTCCTTATTTCTTTTCCTACAGAGCAGCTCAGCATGACCACTATTTCTAAATGCACATTTTTCTAGGAAATGGTGCTGTGATAACTCAGGGAGGATCAGCCTTCATCCATTTTCTTAAGTCCTTCCAGGCTATTCATAATCCTCCCCTACCAGGTCCCAGGGTGACGAGCTCCATAAATTTATTGCCCACAGTATAAATTTATCCTTAAATCTGTGAGCACAATGTCATGGGAGGGACGCTCACGGCTCCCGCTCCTCCGAAGTGCCCCTGGTGCAGCTGGAGAAGCAGTTCCAGCTTTCACACCAGGTGCTCCCCAAATACATACCTAACCCTCAAAGTCATCCTCCCAGGGGAGTCATACCTGCCCCCCCCCACACACACACACACACTACAGACGCGAACCCGAGTCTCAGACAGATGAAGTGGCTGTGGAACTCAGACTCAGGTAAAGGCTGCCACACTTTAAAGCTCCAACATTCTCCATAGCACCCACGTGGCACCCTCACAGCAATGTCTGGCCCATGCTGACATGCCGAGTCAGAGCCTCGAAACCACGTGTCAATCCGGACCGCCTTACTTCTCAGCAACAGCAGCCAATGCGCCTTGAGATTTGACTGAACGCCAATTATTATTCTAAGCACTTTACATGTGCTAAGTCTTTTAATTCCTACAACCGTGGGGCCCTCGCTTGAGAGATGCAGAATGCACTCACTTGCCCAGGGTCCCACAGCTTTGGGGAAGCAGAGCTAAGAATGGCAGGATCAGGGAAAATGAAGTTGGGTTACATGAGTCCTGAACCAGGTCACTACTGCTGGGGGCACCTCACCATGCTGGGTCTTCCGCATGCCAAGCACAGCTCAACCTACCTCCTCCTTCAGCCCTGCCCATGCCCCAGCCTCTGACACACTCTTCTGATGGCAGTGCCACTTACACCCTTCTCTCTCTGCAGCCCCAGCAGCCTTGTCTCGCACAACCTTCCCCAATGGCCCAAGCGGGAGTGAGGGCCTGGCACCCAGGAGGCTCTGAGAGACCAGCATTTAACACTCGAGGACCCTGAGACCCAGGGGAGCTGCTGCCTTGCCTCGGAGGGCACAGGGCCAGTGATAAGCCTGGACCGGGCACCCCATCCTCGTGTCCATTAATCCACTACCCATACAACCAGATAGCATTTCCTGAGCACCTGCTACATCACAGGGCAGGAATAACCCAGAGGATTCTGCTCTGCCTTTCCTACTTTCATTCGTTTCTCTCTTCATTCAACACATCTTTAGGCTCCAGAAATAACATGATAAAAAAGACAACCACTTCTAATGGAGAAAAGATTTCTTTTTATTTTCTCCAGTTTTATTGAGATACAACGACATATAGCATGTATTAGGTTAAAGTGCACTATCCCCTAATAATTTGATATACATGTATATGGCAAAAGGGTGACCACAGTGACTAGTGAACATCCATCACCATCTGTTATTTTAATAAATAATACCACAGATGTACTTATAATAATAAATGGTAATAAGTACTTAAAATAAAAAATGTTCGAGGGTCTTTGGAAGTATATAATTTGTGAGGGAGGCAGGAAGGAATCTGATCTGGCCTGGGAATCACCGCAAAATTCCTAGAAATCATGGCATTAAAGTAAGACACTGGGCAGTAAGGGCACATTGGGTGAGAAGGGGATTGAGAGGGAGGGCATGTGTAACGGAACCCTGAGGCAGAAAGAATCTAGCACACCTAAGACTATAATATACTAGGATGGCACACTGCAGTGTAGAACAGAATGGTTGCTATGCTGGGCTAGGCTAGGCTAGGCTATAATGTAAACCATACACACAACACATAAAGTAGAAGGTTCTTTTGAAGGAAAGCATTAACGTTTATTGAATCTTGCTATATGTCAGTCACTTTATTCTACCTATGAATCCCATTTGATAGAAAACCAGAGACTTTGAATGTAGAGGTTATGAACAGAGTGGAGGAAGTAGGCATCCAGGATAGGGAGGTGAAATGACATTGAGAATGGCCTTACGGACAGAACACAGGAGATTGCGCCCCCTGGGTAGAGTCATGGGAAATGAGCAGGAAAAAGATCAGGGTCACACTGGGGTGGTTTCTTCAGTATCAGGCCATGGAGCGGGGTGAGATGAGAAAGAGTATGCCCTGTTGTGTAGACACACTAGGTTCTCCTGTGATGCTCACAAGTTCCTATAGTTATGCCACCTGAAACAGGCCAGTTTACTCAGCAGTGACATGAAAAGACCTACTTCAGATGTGTGTTTGGAGGATTAAAAAAGCACAGCCCAATGAAAACCCCTAGAGCATTACAAAAGAGCCAAGTGATGCAATGTTTTTGTTGTTGTTGTTTGTCATTCTAGAGTTTGAGCTTTATTCTGCAAGAGTAGTTACTGGAAAAGCTTTTTATCAAGAAAATGAAATAATCCAAATAACATATTAGAGAAACTTGTGTTACAATGAAGAGTGGGACAAACTAACGAGACAGGTGGGAGACCTGCAGACTCATGAGCAGATGTCTGCAGTAAACCCAGTGCGAGGTGCCAAAGCCCAGCCTAGGGCAGTGGCCATGGAATAGGAGATAAGAGGGAGAGGCGCTTACCGCGATATTGGCAAGGACAGCTAGCGAGCAATGACCTTGAAGGAGTGGAAGAGAGCCAGGACTCCAGCTATCTTTGAGGTTTGACCTCCTGTCTGAATGAATGAACAGGGATGAGAGTAGAGGCACTGGTTTGAGGGGGAAGGTGGAGAGTCTGATTTAATATACATTAAGCTTTTTTTTTTTTAAGAGTTATTTTATTGTTTTGACAGAGAGAGATAGAGACAGACAGAGAGAAGGGGGAGGGCCCACAGCAGTCTCCACAGTTGCACGTCATCAGTTTTCAACATAGTTTCATTCCACCCAGGTAGGCAGCAGCCATGCAGGGCAGCAACCAGATCGGGGCCTCCCACATGGGAAGCACACCCCAGGAGGGAACTGAACTGGGGGCCTCCCACATGGGAAGCACACCCCAGCTCAACATAAGGGTCTGTACAGGCCGGCGTCAGGACTCAATTCTTGGACCTTGGGGCTACAAGGTGAGCACTCAACCTGCTGAGTCATCCCAGCTTCCCCAATGTATGTGAAGCTTGAAGTTACATCTGAACATGCAGAGAAGCCCCCAGCAAATGGCCAGAAGAGCCAGACAGGCCTCGGTTCAAATCCCAGCTCTGCCCTAGAGCAGCTGTGTGTCTAGCTAAGGTTCAGAACCTCGCAGAGCCTTCCTTTACTGACCGGCAAGACGAGAAAATGAATACAGTGTTGCTCGAAGAATGGAGGCAAACAAAGTTGTCTGGCAACTGATATACTAATAGATGTTCCACCAATACTCGCTTTTAAAAATAAATGTTTATCAGGCTGTTGATGCTGCATCTTGGGCTTGGCCTCAGACCCGATGGTGTGGATTCAGACAGCACTGGCTTAGAGGAGATGGCTGGCACACAGCACAGCTGAGATTAGTATCTTTCAGAGGAAAATGTCCTATCAACACTGACAGGCACTGACGATAAATCTCAAGTTAGTTGGCTACTTCTATTTTCCCCACAGGGAACACAACTCAATTTACTTGTACCAACATCTATGAGCCAGACACAGTGGAAATGGAGACCCTGAGATGAGTCAGACGTGGTTCGTGCTCCGGGAGAACTCGTGCTCCTGGGAGGGGGTGGACGCTCAGAAAACCCAGCAAAGTGCAAAGGGAGGGGAGTATCTGAGAGACCGGGGCCAAGGGCTCTGGGGACACCGAGGGGAAAGTGTGAATTTGCCTAGAGGATTTTGAGAGGAAACAACTGGAACACTAACTAAAATCTCTCCCCAAAGCACTAAACACACATAATCCTTCTTAAAAACAATTCACTATGTATAATAGCATTCACCTGTTAGTTCAAAGATAGTAGTTCAAAGACAAGAAATTCTAATCCCAAATGTCTAGGTCATTATGGTTAAAAAAAAAGGAGAGGGTAAGAATGTAGTTCTGGAAGTGCAGGATTGGTATTTAGATTCCACCTCAAACAATTTCTAAGCCACATGGCAATGTACAGAACGAGGGTTGGTCATTGTACTGGGAACATTCATTTGTGTGTTTATGAGGTGATGGGGTGAAGCTTGGACTAGAAACACAGGAGAAGAAAAATGTGTTTCCCTATCATATGAAACTCAAGTCACCACTGCAAAGACCAGAATGGTGGCACTAGAAGGACCCTCATAAGCCCCCTCTTCTGCTCTCCTGATGAGGAAAAGACATCAGAGAGGGCGATGTCGCCCGTTGGGGAAAGCCAGGATAGAGGACAAGAGTTCCTGACTCCCACCCAAGTCCTCGTTCCAAGGTGCCACCTGCCTCCTAAATGAATCACTGAGCCAAGTCCCCTGTCCAGGCTGCTGCCAGCTGTGTGTTCTTGTTCTCTCTCTCTCTCTCTCTCTCTCTCTCTCTCTCTCTCTCTCTCTCTCTCTCTCTCTCTCTCTCTCTCTCTCTCTCCTAAAGCAACTCCAAATGAGCCACTATCTCCTCTGCATGGAGCCTGCTATGGCTTTGGTGACATCCAACAAAGGGAGTGCTCAGAGCCAGTGCGTGGGGTCTGGCCCCCGCAAGAGGATGATCCATCAGGAAGAGGTCCCTAAGGTGACGGACTGCTGGCTGGTACGATGTTCCACAAATCGCCTCACCTGATGTTCACTGCCAGCCAAGGCAGGCAGCTCTGCTCATTTCATTAATAACTTAATGGGATTATTAGCCACTGCCCAGTGGGGGCGGATCTGGTCTTTCCTCTTGGTAATGGGAATGCATCCGTTCTTCCCGCAATTGCAGCCTGCGAGCGTCAGTGCTGGGGCTGCCAATTGCAGGCTCATTAGAAGCAATTTCCACGCAGATTGGATTTCCTTTCTGCAGAACCCTTTGTTTGAAGCAAATGAACTGGTGGTTCTCATATTAGTATATTAAGAAAAGGTTGTCCGGAAGGTGGCAGATCTTTGAGATGGGCCCCGTGGAGGAGCAGGGAGAAGACAGCTCCAGGAGGTAGGCTGCCTGGCTTCTCGTTCTAGCTGTGTTCCCAGCACAGCCACTCTGATCTCTGGCCCCAGCTTCGCGTGATGGGCTGTTGTAGGGTGGGGCTGGGTCAGCGGGTGTGCACTAGAGGCCCCAGCTGTCCACAACACTCTAGAAACCTAATAGGTGATGTATGTGACTGGTCAACTGCCTGCCACACTCAGCTGTGCTCTCTCCTCTTGGGCAGAATTGTCTTCTCAGTGTGAAACACCAGTTAGCTCGGCCTGGGCAGCTGTTGTGACTGGTGATGACACCATGAGATTTGGAGGCCATTAGAGAAAAACAAAAGACGGGGCAACGGAGGAGGAAATTGATTGCTACGGTCTGCTTCTGGTCAACCACTCATCTGTGGAAACTCAGCTTCCCTGGCCACGCCGGTCTGCCTTGACTCTGGGCCCCCCAGCCCCCCTCACTGGGATTTCTATTAATGGAGGCTCTGCCCCTTGAAGATGTGGGGTGAATCCCAGTCACCACTCTACCCAGGGGGTGCTGGAGCCAGCCAACTACAGGCCAACTACAGGCATCTCTTCAGAAACCCCAACTCAGTGACTTCATGAGATTGCTCCGGGGGGGAGTATTTATAACAGCGAAACTGAAAGACACTACAAATCCTGCTTTGTTTCCTCCCAGAATGTTGGTTGTTAAATATTTAACAGCACATCACTGACTATATTCCCACTGCCTCACTTTTTGGGTGTACAAGTACATAGTTGAATTTTGATGAGTAAGTGAATTACCAGTCAGCAAACCTGGGGACAGACATGTTTCAGGAGGCTGAGCTCTATGTATAATGAGATAGAAAGCTGCCAGCTAATGTGCATGAGGCATGCAAACTACAGCAGTGGGTTTAAGCTGTGGGCATACATTCAGATCACCAGATGCCTTGGCCACGCCCCAATCCTAAATCCCTGGGGGGTGTCTTACACATCAGTATTTTCTAAATACCCCCACGGAATTCTAAAATATAACCAAGTTTGAGAGCCTAGAAAATGTCTAGACTAACATTAGCCCATCATGCTCCCCATCTTCAAGCACCCCCAAATGTCCCCCGGTGCCCCCATTTCAATGTGGAGAGGTGGAAAGTCAGGGGGAGGGCTGAAACATGCCTGGTAGGTTGGTAGCTAGCCTGTAATAGGGCCAGCAACAAGGCGCTCCCCTCCCCTCTGGTATGGCTTTGACTCTTTGGCTCACATCCACCATGATGATTTAGTTAGGTGGCCATTTAGGAAAAAGCACGTCAACTCCAACCAAGACTCCAGCAGCCACAGCCTAAAGACAGCTTCCCTGCCGGTCGCTAAGTGTCCTCGCGCTTGAGGGCTACTGCCATTCCCTTCCCTCCACCGCCCATGCCCGTTATTTTCTCTCCTTATAAGGACAGAACAAGTACCACCTTTTCTTTGAGACTCCCCTTGACACCCAGAGCCATCAGCAAGACATGGTGGCCAAAGCACGGCCTTTGAAGTGAAGAGACTGAGTTCAAGCTGCCGTCCTGTTTAATGGCTGGGAGAATCTGAGAAGTGGCTGCTCTGAGCCATGTGTTCCGTCTGCATAAAGCGGGGTGGGCAGCACTTAGAGGTACTGATGCCACCTGCCTGGATGTGTTTGGTATCCTACACTCGAAACAGGGAGAACTGAACCACGCCGATTCAGTCTGTTCTGCTCTGCGCTGCCCATTCATTTTGGACAAGTCACGCCCCTCTCTAATCTGCAATTTTTCTCCTCTGCAAATCATGGAGTCTAATAAGGAGCTGTGGGTGGGCCTTTTCAGTTCTGGAGGGACTTACTTTACAGTCTCTGCCTCTCACTCAGCATTTATCTGCCTTCTGTGGTGATTGATCTTTTTCCATAACACAACCTGTCTCCCAACTAGATTGCAGGACCCCAGAGAGAAGTGAATAGACCGTGTATGTCTGTGCATCGCTACAGCCTAGAACGGTGTCCTAAACTTAGGACATTTATCACATTAGGCTCCCGTCACCGTCGCTCTCTCCTGCTTTGGAAGTGCTTCATCAAATGAGGGGGCCAGCTTGAGCCTATTACAGGTGGCCTGATGCTTCTGCCCTGGGCTTTGTGCCCCAGCAGACCCAAAGCTGCTGCAGCCACTTGGAAAAGGCTCCATGTATGTCAACTGCCAGCAAGGCCTATGGACGAGTTCCCCACATTATCAGGAGACTTGTGGAGTAGATTCCCAATGGATTAGCCATGGGATTTAGATAACGTCCTTTCAGATGTCACCAACCTGTAACGATGCATAAGAAACACTGAGTACTGTCACCTGGGTATGGCCACAGTAAACCACTGGAAGTCACAGCAGGCTTTGGGACCAGAGAACTTCTGAACCTCTCTGCCTCATTCTCCTTTGGATCTCTGAGTCATGAGCTATACTCAGCAATCTCTACTCAGTAATTGCTTCTTTCCCTAAGTGACGCCGAGTCAATGTGGTTTTTATTTCTCCTTAAATGAGGATCTGCTAGCAGGCCTTTATTTTTCCTCGCCTAATAACAAGTGACAGCAAAGTGTGAAATTAGCTATAACAAGCACCAAGGACCACATTCTGCAAGCTCCCAAACAAGCTGAAAAATAGTAGCTTGCCATCAAGATCCAGTGGCACCTAGTGGTCTTCCTGACCCTAAACGAGGCTGACTAGATGTCCTATTTCAAACGGGATTGAAACAACAGCACTGTCCCTTTTCAAACAATACATGTGGTCAGCCTAGTGTCACTGGGTTAAATTCAAAGCGTCAGCAAGCTGACCCGACGTCCCGTTTGAAATGGGACAGGACTGTTGTTCTCTGTCCCGTTTCAAATGGTGCACCCGGACAGCCCAGCCTAAGAAGGGGCTAGGTAGCATCCTGGCTACAAACACCCCTGGGTTTGGAGTTAGGAGGCTTGTGATTCTACAAGTACTGGGACGTTTCATCGATGCTGACATTGGCCCATCGGGTCCAAGCGTTCCAAAGGAGCCAGGCAATGCAAAAGACATGGGGTTTCTTGAGATGAGATTTCCAATATCGCTCGTTGAAGGAGTTTATCCATATGTGTTAGAATCTTTCTAGCATCAGAAGAATGAACAAGATCCTGGGTGTGGCAGAGGACCCCGAGTCCTGCCTACTGGCTGCGTGGGCTCAACGCAGGAATGCCATGATAGTCATGCAGCCCAACCCCTCCAATCTCAGACTGCACCATGCTCACAGCGACCGGGGCTCTCACTGGAGTTGTGCAGCAGGGTAGGAACATTTTATCTGAGTCTTCATTTCTTCATTTGTAAAACGGAGACAATAGTGTCTTCAGCGCAGGACAATTGGGAGAATAATATTGGGCACATGTATGAATGAGGCCACATTTGGGACTCACCTCAGAAGTCCAATCCTGGTATCCTCACCTTCAAGGCTTGAAACTCAGAGCATGGCAGAGGGAGACCCTCCCCTCCCACCCCTAGTTCGCCTCTCCCTCCTCACCCCCCTCACCCCACCCCTACACACACACACACACTCCCTGGCATGTATCTTGGCTCCCACCACTCCCTCTCTCTCTGCCTGAGCCCCACTCATATTCTTCAAGGTTCAGACTCTCTTCTGAAAATGCTGTTGCATCTTTCAGGAAGCCTTCAGATTTCATTCAAGATTTTGAGTTCATGACTGTCTCAGCTTCAAAATCACCCTCCAATATGTACACCGCTTTACACAGTTGATCTTAGTCAAAAGGTCGAGAAGTGAGCCATGCTTTCCCGTAGCCCCCTGCAAACCACCTTTCTGCTTTGCCCTCTTGGGCTTTGCCAATACAAGCATGCCTTGTCCTATTGTGCTTCCCTTGCTTCACACATGTGGCGCTGTTACAAACCGAAGGCAAGACCTTCCACCTGCGAAAAGCTCACGCGTCGCTTTGTTGTGGTAGTCTAGAACTAAACCCACCAGGGCCCTGAGGTAGGCCTAGCAGGAGGCTGCAGGTGGGAGGAGGATGAGGAAACTCCATCTCCCAGCTGGCTTCCTAGAGAAGTCCTTTCTGCTTCCTCCTCCCTGAAGCACTCCACCTCAGTGGTAGCCTGGTCCAGTAACAGTTGGAATCAGGGTTCAGTTTCCCAACAATTTCAGAACATACTTCATTACACTCCCTCAGACACACCAGCACCAGCTGGTGGGGTCTCCCTCCTCAGATGTCGCAATACCACGTGAGCAGAGCCACCAGCATCCGCAGGGAGGGGCCCCACCCTCAGAGGGCGGGGCTTCAGCTCTGCAGCCCCCACTCTCCAGGCTTCCAGTTTTACTGAATCTTTTGTTCCCTAGTCCTGGGGTGGTGGCTGCTTCCTGCAGTTGCTATAGCTGCGATAACTTGTTCTTTGTCCTTTAAGTTCCCTAGTTAACAATTCATTATTCCTAGGAAGCAATTCTTCTGATTTAATTCTCTTTGTTAAAAACAAAACAAAACCAAAAAAAAAAAAAACCCAACAGCATGGTTTCTTTCTCCTTACTGGACACTGACTGATACATCTACATACAAACCATGACTTAACAACTATCAAAGTGCATATCAAACAAACATACTGCTGTTATCCATCATTCAACTCACTAGTCTTTCTTCTTCCTATCCTTAGGGCAAAACGTAGTATCTGGCTCAATGAACACTGGTGAACTTGTTATTAATAGAATAAAGGAAGGACTATGATGATGCCGACGGGAGCCAACACAGTCCAGGGCGTGATTGTTGGCACTTCCTCACAGGCCCCCTTGCTGGGATGGTAGCGGAGCCAGATTTCCTCCAGGAACGTTCCAAGGCAGAAGATGCTGAAAAGCTTTGGAATCAGACCCCAGTCAGTTCATGAGAAACCTAGTCGATAAAAGAATGAGCCCTGAAGTCTTGGGATCAAATCTAGATCTAAGACCACAGCTCTCCCCAGACACCGCCTCTGACCATGGTGAGCAAGAGCCAAGTCTCCTGTGTCCTCCCATTAGGCAGCTGTTGGTCCCAAAGCCTGTGTGCTTTTATTCTCTGTCACTGGCACTTGGCCTGACCTGCAGCCCTTCCTGACCTCCCTTTTCCTGCTTCGGTCCGTGGTAAGAGCATCTCACTGCAGCCAGATGCCCACCTCATGCCTGATCCACCCGGTGATAGACAGAGAGACGCCAGCAGCTGTGGTCTGAATGCCTGGATGTGCACCTTCCTGAAACAACTCTATCCCCCATCCCCTCCCGCTTGCTCAGGGGAATCGTTGCAGTAGAACTCTCTGTATGAGCCTTTGTTGAGTACGTTTTTCCCATTCTCAGCCCTGATGCCCAGTTGGTAAGAGGAAGACTGCAGTGTGGGAGAAGGAAGAAGAGAAAGAAATAAGGCTGCCAGTCTAGGCAGTCATTTTGTCACCATCTCTGGAGTCATCTCCCTAGGAAGGACGTAGCATTCTTAGGACAGGGAAATGGGTTTATATAGTTCTGCAGCCCCACTACCTCCTACCACCTCAGTCGTTGAAGAACCAGGCACATCACAGCCATGGACTACAGACAGTCCAGGAAGCATGGCCCATTGTGGGCGTTAAAAGGTCTGGCCCATCCTGCTACTGAATTGCTTCAGACAAGCCAGTGTCCCTCTGCCCGGGCTTTGGTCCTCTCCCGGGAAGGAGGACGAGTGCTGGCGTAGACTGCACAGGAGCTGTAGGGTCTGACTTTGAAACCAAGCCATGGTCTTTTCTCTGACCTTAGACAAGATCTCTCTCCTGGCTCAGTTTCCTCCTCTATAACGTGGGGATACGTAGAGCACATGTCACATAGATCTGTGAGGAACTCAATGAAGTGAGTGGGCTCAGTGATTTCTGAGGACCCTTCTGGGCCTGCTCTTCGGATCACAGATGGCTTCCCGGTTTCTTGTGGCACTCAGCACATCTCTGAACACAAGAAAGACCCGCTGCTTTATAGCTGACCCTAAACATGGCAGCATGAGGGGTGGGAAGGGGATATGAAACAGAGTTCTCAGGGTCACCGCATTTCACCTCCTACCGTAAATCATGTTTCTGTGACACACTTTGGGTCCATGGGAGGCATCAAACATCCGTGTCTGCATGATGCTGATAAACAAGATACTCAGCTCCTTTTCAGGGAAGGGGTGGTGACCACAGTCCCGTTCACCTCTCCCACAACACAATACCCATCCTTGCCTTAGAGAGTCACCTTCATCAAAGGTTCCATTATTCATTTACACAACCAAGCCAGAAACAGGGTAATCATTCAGATCCCTTCCTCTTCCTCAGACCCACAAGCAAGTGGTCCCTAGATCTCTTTCATCTCCCACTGATTGACTCCTTTCAGCCCCCACCGCCCGCATCGTCCCTCCCTCTTTACTCATGAAGGACCTGTCGCCTCCAGTCCCGGCCTGCTCCCACCCCTTCCCTGGCCTTTTGTCAAATAGCACCGCCTGTGTGACTCCCCTGCATATTGGCCACAGCTCACCTGCTTCTTCATGTTTCTATTACCTTCCAACTTTGTCTACTATGAACATATATTATTTTTATAATTAAGAAGGGGTTTTTAAAAGTTGAATTCAAGCCTGGTGGTTCCTCTGCTTAACACCTTTTACTCTCTCCCCATTGTCACCCTCTTCAGGGTGACATTGGGTCTCCTGAGCTCCGAACAGCACTTCTGCCTCATCTCCTGAAATTTCCAAGGGCTCCTGTGTACACTTTTCTCCAAATGCCTCATTCTCACTTGCTCACCACACCTCTGGGCCATTGTTCATACTTATCCCCCTGCCTGGTACGCCTTGACCTGGAAAATCACGACCTTGTCTTCAAGATGTTACTAAAACATAACCTCCTCCGGGAAGTCTTCCCTGACTACAGCACTGTAGGCCACTCCTGCAGAGTTAGCATCTGTGTCTCCTGACAGTGTAGCACCATATACTACATCTAGTGGAGAAACGATCGGCCTTGGCTGTGACCGTCTCTTTGTGTGTGTCCCTTCCCGATTAGATCATGATGTCTTTGAAATCAAGAACCTTCTTCTTAGTCGTCTTTACATCACCACGACCCTTGGAACAGGCTTGCTTTGCATGTGTGTATGTGCCATGTATTAACCACCAGGCACCTCGGGGTTGAATAATCACGGCCATGCCCTCCTGGAGCTTATAGTCAAGTGGGAAAGGGACAAACAACAACAACAACAACAACAACAACAAAAACCAATGAGCCAGCAAATCAGAAATCTAAATTGTGGAACGTGTTAGAAGGAAGAAAGTAGTGTCGTAATGAAGACTAATTGGTAGGAGGGAATTACTGAGGCTTCTCCGAAGAGGCCTGTCTGAGAGGATGGCATTTGAGTGGAAATCTTCGGGAAGTGAAGGAAGCCATCCAGGGAAGAGCCGGGAGAGTTCTTCAAGGAGGACGCCTCGGTGCGCAGGATTTCCCAGGATGCAAAGAGCTCAGCCGGGTGCAGCTGGGGCAGGGCTGAGAAGGGACAGCGCTGAGAGCGGGCAGGGGCGGAACTGTGGATTCATTTGAGGAGCAATGAGAAGGCACTGATGTCTTTTCAGTTGGGAAGTGACATCACTGAATGTGAGTCTACTGATGACTCTGACCTTCAGGCTTCTCACCAGAAAATGGGGCTGGCATCCCCTACTTTTCACATGTTCCATAGGTGGGGGCCCTTCTTAAGGCATTGACCTCTAAGCCGAGACCTGAAAGGTCAAAGCAGCCAGTTCTGAGGACAAGTGTCCAGCACTTGCTGTAGGATAGGAATTCCAGGTATGGGGTTTTGCTGACTTTTCTTTAAGTGTTTCTCTATGTTTGTTGTGCAAATGAACCTCGACATCTGTTGAGCTTGCTCAAGGCCTCTCTGCAGGATGGAGCTCCACTTGCTGCAGGAGCTCCAACAGCCTGACTCCTCGGAGCTGGGGTTTTGCAGAGATAATCAGGCTGCCTTTGGAAGTGACCTTGCCTTACTGAAGGACATGGCATGACCTGAAGGCCACCGCATTCAGGACTCTAAAAACAACCAAAGCAAACGGTCACGTCCTGGAGGGAAGCGGAAGCCCGGAGAGGGGACATGCGAGCAGCCAGCACGGAAACTGCAGGTAGAGCTCCTGTCCCCAGCTGGGAGCTCAGGGCTCTGAAACAGTAACACACAAGGAGCGACTCCAGCATGGAAGGCTGAGGCCTGTCAGGCAGGCTCTGCACTCCCCGGGGGCCAAACTCAAGCTGCAGCGTCTTCACGGTGGCTGACCGACTGGCCCTGGGGAAGTGAGCAGAAACCACGGCCCTTGACTGGTCTAGTACGCGGCATGCACACTCGGGCAGAGTAAGCAGAAAGTTGGGTTCCGGGCTGGAAAGGACTGCATGAGCTGCTCACACTTGAACCCAAGTTAGTGTTCAAAGGGCATGCTGACATCATCCAGCATCCAAATTCAGCCTTAACACAGGACACTCGGGCCCAGAGAGGGCAAGGGACTTCCCCAGGGACAGTCAGACCTCATGGGGGAGCTGGATGAGGGCCTAGCCATTCGTGCTCCTGCCAGGGCTCTGTGTCCCCTCCCCTTCTCAAAGGGGAGGGTGCTGGGACACTGTCCTGACCTTCTGAGGGCTAGTAACACAGCTCCGCTTTCATTCTCCTCCCCTCTTCTCAATGGGCTGCCGAAAGCACTCATAACAAGTGTGCTGATTCTGGGTGCAGAAACACTTTACCATTACCCAATGGTAATCCCCCCATAAACACCGGGTCAAGGGGTGTGTGTGTGTGTGTGTGTGTGTGTGTGTGTGTGTGTGATGTTCCCACATTCGGCTCTCAGAACAATCAAATGAGGCAGGTATTATCACTCATCCCATTTTACAGATGCACACATTTAAGCATTTCCCAAATATTTATGTCACCACGATGTGACAGACACTGTGCTAAGGAGGGCTCCTGTTCTCATAGAACTGATACAGCATCAGAATGGAGAAACCAAGGGTCATAAGGCAGAAATTCAATAGCAAGCCAAGCCATGAGCCACAGTCTCTTCATTCTGAATCTCATATTCTTTCTATGACCCTGAGTCATATCTTATTAAGAATAAAGATTGAAGCTGGGACAAGATGATCCCCAGGGAAGGTGATCTCATTCATCTTCTTTGTCCTTCTGAATCTTAGAGGGATTCAAGGGCAAAAGGGTCATCTCTCTTTGCATGCAACTGACATGCAACGACTCTCTCTAAGCCAGGCCAGGATCAGGAGGCTAGGACAAAAAGATCAACAAGTTGAGGAGGTGGGGTGGGGTGGGGTGGGAGACTTCTCTCCAAGCACGGAGAAATGGACTTCCAGGGCCACGACTGCCCAGAAATCTGCATCTGGACAGGAGCAGGCCTTCCCTCCTGGCACGTACACACTTAGCCCCAGGGTTCAAGGCCCTCTGCCCATTCCTCTCTGCTTCGAGACTTTCAGAAACCCCACCGTGCTGTGGCTGCAGCAGGACAGAGACCTGCCTCAGGACTGACCCAGAACTACCCTCCAGCACCTTGGCTCTTTCTTACTGAATGTGAAGGCCCAGCTCTCTGACGATCGCAAGTGTGTGTAGCACACTTTACCTGTTGCAAAAACCATTCCTAATTGTTTTTCAAATGTCAAGAGCCCAGCACAAGTGGACAGTGGGGAGGGCGGCAGGGAAAACACTGGGGCAGGACGGACGTTTGGCCAGGGCCTCCCATTCAGATTTAGCCTCGCATTTAGACTTTTGATTTCCAAATGAGCGTTTACAAACACATGTTGGTAGTTTAGGGTGTTTGAAACATTAACTTGCTAAATGCAAATATTTAACACCATCTACCATTTCATAATCACATTGTATCACATCTCAGAATAGGAGCTCTCAAAATGGGAGTGCATGGGCCACGTGACTTTAAGAGAGAGCCTGAAGACAATCCTGGGAGGTCAAATGAGCAGAGAGCATTGCCCTCGCTTCACAGATGGGAAAGCTGAGGTCCAGAACCCCAGCTCAGAGCCATCAATTAACACAGCCTTGTTCCATGTGGCTGGCAGCACCAGACATTCTCCGGGAGCCCCCGTCACACGTGGCCATGAGCCCTTCCGATGTGGCCACTCTGAACGGAGAAGGGCTGTCGATGTAAAGTACGTGTCTGCGGCCCAAGGCTTCGCATGTAAAAGAATGGTAAATATCTCATTAATAATCTTTATATCCATTACATGTTGCAATGATAATATTTTGAATACCATGACCAAACAAAATACATTATTAAACCTAGTTCTACCTCTCCTTTTCAATGTTTTCAATGTGGCTCTGAGAAATGTTCAATTACATAGGAGGCTCCCGTTGTATGTCTATTGGCTAATGCTGTTCTAAGGAAACAAAGTACCAATTATCCAGAACTGTGCTGGCTTACGGTGCAGCAGGGGGCATTCCCGCTAAACAGCCAGAAACATCCATGAGGATTTTAGCTCAGCTCTTGCCCACACCAACGAAAATGACCTGAACTGGGATTTGGGGGGGCAGGGGGTTGCTAGGTAGACACAGCTGCCGCCCTCCCCCCGCCATACTTCTGATGGCGTGGACATCCATCCACTGGGTGGGGTCAGAGCTGTAATGAGAGGGGTCTGTCCGGGCATTGGCAATTTGGCTGAGCCTAAATGCAGCCTTGTTCCCTATAAATCACCTTGATTTATCACCAAATTAAATGGCAAAATGAAACATCCAGGAGGCCCTGAAACAACAGCAGCGTGAACCCGCTCTGAATTGCTCTTATCTCATATAAGCTTTGAGCATTCATGTTCACAGGGTGGGGGTGGGGCAGGGTGAGGGCAGCTGCAAATTACCCAATTCCTTCCCTGAGCAGGTAGGCAGGAGCCACCCTCAGCTGCCAGGGTAGGGGGCAGAGGGCTGGCCTGTGGGGACCCTGGTCACTGGGTCATTCCTGTCAGGATGAGCTTCCCCAGGGCCCAGACCAAGCAAGAATGAGTCCCCAGGTAACTTTGGTGCATCTGGGCTGGGTCTCCAGGTGCAGACTGAGAGACACTCTTTTATACAGCCCCTGTGAGTCCCAAGAGAGAAAAGCGCTAGCACCTGTGGTGCCCATTAGCCCCAGCCTGTGGGGCCTCCCCTCCGAAGAGACCGCGGCCATGGGTCCCTGTCCTGAGTCGAGATGCACGAAATCCACCTGGAGGCTGGGCTGCAGCTGGCTCTCTTCTGCTTTCTGAGGTCCTAAGTTCCTTCATGTCTCTGGGGATGGACGGTCCCTTCTTTTGGACAATTCGGGGGATACTGGCCTACGTGATAGGTCAGGGTCTTTTAAAATCTGACACCTGCTCTGTGACCTCATCCCAACACGCACAGATACACAGAGACACTCACGTCTCTTCCAGGCTGTTCTGCTCCCCAATCCCATGCTGCTGCCTCTGCCGCACTGGCCTGGGTATTTCACAGGCCAAGCATCCTGCCGCTAGCGAGGAGCCCTGGTGAAACATTCAGCCCCAGTAGCCTGTTAGGGTGCGTTCCCTGCTGAGCCCGCTCAGCCTGCAGAAGGGTAGGGGCGCCAGCCACTCTCAGAGTGCCCAGTACATTCTCCATACAGCCCTCATGCTGCCCTGTATCACCCTATCCTTGCATTTTCCCCACGGTACTGAGCTCCTTGTGGACAAAGACCCCAGAGACTCACGTTGTCCCTGTCATAGAAGGTAATAAATGTTTCTTAACTAAATGAATGAATGAGTGAAAAAGTTAATGAGGCAGACTCACTCAGCCCAAAGAGTTCAGTCCTGCCTTTTTCCTGGGAAGGTCAACCTCTAGCGCTGGTTCCTGGTGACGCCTAGCAACAGTTGCCATGACAACTGAAAGCACCATTTTCCCAGGGCAATTCTCCACACCTTGCCTTTCCCCACCTGGCTCAGCAGATCGGAGGGGGCAGCCCTGCGGCTTCAGGAGCAAGTGAGAGGTGCCGGCACCTGGAGGAGGCTGATCATGGGGCCTGCTCATGTCCCCCGGGGCAGGGGCCCTGACAAAGAGGGAGAGAACGGGATTTGACCGAATCTGATGTGCTTGGGAGCTCTAGGCAGAGGCACAGATTGGGCCAACCGGCAGTGGAGTCCTGGGGCAACCAGGGGGAAGGCTTATCAGAGGGGCCTCAGGGTCAACAGGGATGGAGGAGCTGCTGTCTGTGGGGAGGGAGAGTGAGTGGGGGGCTGGGAGGGTGGGAAGGCCGGAACCCAGGCTGTGTAGCCGGAGTCCTCTCCTGCACCAGGCACACACTCCCTTCAAGCACCCCTCCCAGGCCCCAGCTGCCTCTCCTGGAAGCGCTCCCAGCCACACGCACCCCCAACAGTTCCCAGGGTCCCCTTTGTCCATGGCCAGCCTTGCACTGCTGGTTCAAGGTCAGTAAGATCTCTGGGGGTTGGGGGGCGGCTGCGCCTGTTTGCATCATCGCTACCTCCCCAGTGCCTCACACGGGGCCTGGCACGCCGATGCCCAAGAGGGGGTTACGAGTAGGGTGACCAGACATCCCGCTTTTGGCGGGACAGTCCTGATTTTTAACAATTTGTCCCGCATCCCGCAGCATTTTAAAAAAGTCCCGATTTTTGGAAAGAATGCACGACAAGCTAGGGAACGGCGGGAGATAGACCAAATTTTTAATCAAGAACCCCCTCCCCGCTGGTCAGTGGTGTCCCGCTTTACCAATGTTAAAATCTGGTCACCTTATTTATGAGGGGACAGCACACCACGCTGCGACAAGAGAGCCGTCCTAGGGCTGGGAGGCCAGGAAGAGACGCCCTGGGGACCTAATCTGTGCTGGCTGCCCTGCCGGATGCACACCTTTGTGGAACAGGAAGAAACGGGCTCCCAGAGGGCAAGTCACTTGCCAAAGTCACACAGATAAAGGGGTGCAAGTGGACCGCATGCCAGGGCCACAGGAGCAGAAAGATGCCCCCACACCATCGGCAGGTGCTTTCCTTGTCCCAGCTCCGCCCCACACCCTCTAAGCAGAGGGCGCCTAACCCTGCCGCTCACTCCCACGTACCCGAAATCCTCCGGTGAGGGGCTCTTGCTCTCTTTGCCCTTGCAGCCCACCGGGCTGGGCCCTGGTGGACAGGAGGCACCGATGGCAGAGGGACCCCAGGCAGGCTCGCCGCTGAGAGGACGGCAGTGTCAGCGGGCCCAGCATCGAGGAGAGGGGACCTCATGGAGGAGCTCTCCCCTTCCCTCTCTCGGCTCCGGGCTGGTCTCGGCTCACGGCTGGTGCACTACATCAATTCACCGGCGCTCCCTGTACACCAGACACTGTCCTCAGCCCTTCCGTGAACACACCGATTCAACGTTCTCAGTAACCCAAGGACGCAGGTGCTGTGCTTGTCTCCTTTCTATAAAAGTGGAAGCCAAAACACAGGGAGTTTAATTTCGCCAAGTTCACACACGGGGACCCTAGGGCAGAGCCCGAGTGTGAGCCCCGGTGGTCTGGCCTAGCTCACCCGGCAGGAGGTTTCTGGGCTTGGGAGTCAATTTGGCCTCCGTGTCCCAGAGCTCGAGACAACGGGTATTCTGCATGACCCCCTGCGCAGAGCCCAGGGAAGTGGGCAGAGCCAGGAAGGCTGCCCTAAGTATCAGCTACTTTTCTCAGGTGTGGGCTGGCTCCCGATCTCATCCCAAAGCCCCCAGGTGCTGCTTCACCCCATGCCCCAAATCCAGCCCCAGGACGCCAGGGCTAGCAGCACAGGCAGTCCCTGAACACCTGCTTTGGACTGAACGTCTGTGTCCCCCTGCAATGCCGATGCTGAGGCCCTGACCCGGTTAAGCCAGGAGGTGGGGCCCTCGTGAGGGGGTTGGTGTCTGCACTATGTGTTTGGGCAGCCTGAGCTGACAACACACCTTAGCTGCCATTCTGGTCCACAGCTTGAGGACCAAATGTGCAAACTGGGCCTCAGCTGCCTTAGCTCTGAAATGGGACAATAACAGCCCCTCATACTTGATGTGAGGCTTCAAGGGAACAATATATGTAGAATGGTTGGCGCAAAGTAGGTGCAGTCAGCGGTGCCCTTATCCTGACACCTGAACTCCTTCAGAAATAATAGCTGAGCTCTTCGCCCAGTTACATCTGGAGGCTAGAATCGGGTGACAGAAAGGCTCTAACTCCTAAAGTGTCAGGGCAGAGACCCTAGTGTCAGCCTGTGTCACAGCCTTGTGCCCTGTGGAGGTCCTAGAATGCGCTGTCAAGGCCATAAGGCACAGCCATATCTCTCAGAGGGAGCATCTCACAGGGCCTGCTGAGTCCCAGCCAGGAATCCGGGCCACAGCATGTGCGGTCCCAGCGGGGGGCCATGGCGACACACTTGGTGGCTCATGTCCACTTCGCAGGGCTCGCCCTGCCTCTCAGCGCTAACGCTCCCTCCCCCTGCAGTGAGCCTACCTCTCTAGCTACATAATCTCAGAATCTGGAGTTTCAGAGAGATCAGCTGTCCTCTCAGGACCGCAGAGGAATAAACAGACAAGACAGCGATAGCCGGGCACTCCACGGGGAATGAGATTTCCTGAGCATGTCTTCGGTGTTGCTAACCTCTTAGGCCTCCGTGGAAGGTTGATGCTTTTAAATAACAATTAAAAAACAC
>PVKE010002164.1:55410-86950 GCA_004027555.1 Craseonycteris thonglongyai
CACACATTTTACTAGTTGTGGGACCATGAGCAAGAGCTCAAACTCTAGGAGATTCCGTTTCTCCTTCTGTAAAATGGAAAGGTGACCAACTCACATGATTCTGTGGGGTTCAAATGGGGTAAGACACTTGTAAGCCTAGACAGGCAGACAGTTTGGCTAGAAATGGTCACAAAGTCCTTTTCATATGGGAGTTCAAAATAAATGTTCCTGTCAAAATGTAAAGTGAACATGACCTTTCATTCAGATTATACAAGTGATATGTATGGATACGTAAGCGAAAGCACACCAGGGTGTGTCTACGTGTGTACTCCAGACTGAAGCCACGCAACTGCCCTCTGGGACCCATCTGTGCAGTGAGGCAGACAAAACAGGTGCCAGGTGATGGACAGGTGACTGAGATCAATCATTACAGGAAAAAAAGGCACCGCACTGCAAAACAGTGCGAATAACAGAGTCGCTGCCAACAAAAAGGAGCTAGGCATAGATATTGGCATAACTGTAGAGATGCAAGTGTATGCATAACCTATCTCTCCTGGAAGAATCCAGAAGAAACTGCTATCAGTGTTCACCTTTAAGAAAATGCATCGGGGATCCAGAAGACAGCTCTGTCTTTTGTCTTCTGCCTTCCTGGGTATTTGAATAGTTCTACCATGTCTATATATTGCCTTTAAATAAAT
This sequence comes from Craseonycteris thonglongyai, assembly GCA_004027555.1. Classification (NCBI taxonomy): domain Eukaryota; kingdom Metazoa; phylum Chordata; class Mammalia; order Chiroptera; family Craseonycteridae; genus Craseonycteris; species Craseonycteris thonglongyai. Next base: position 56,088 of record PVKE010002164.1, read on the forward strand.
AAAAGGATAGACCACAGGTAGATAAAAATTGTAAGTACTTTTCTAAATTGATGGAGCCCAAGACACTTATCAGGAAGCTTACCACGTTAGTTTATCGGAGTAAAAGGCACACTTGGAATGTGCCCCATCACTCTGGTGGTCTCTTTCTGTGCTACAGGCCATTTCAAAACACAGGGGCTAAGACAACCAGTGAGTGTCACTTGTCAGGACCCTGTGAGTTGGCAGGACAGTGGGAACCTGGGCTTGCTCAATCAGCCACGTGCCCCGAGGGTTGCCTGGGGCTGGGGCCGGGGTTGGGGCCTGGGCCCGCTCACACCCTTAGACCTCCTGCATTTCATGGGCTTTCATCTCAGACTTCTGCACAGCATGGACTCCAGGTTCCAAGGGGGTGAAACAGAAGCTGCAACCCTCCTACCAAACTCTTCAGTCAAAGCAAGTCACAAAGCCAGCCCAGACCTAAGATAGGGAAGGAGAGTCCACCTGTCAATGGGGAAATTTGCAAAAAATCTGTGGCCATATTCAACCTATTGCATTAGAGTTTTCAGCATAATTGCACTTTTCGAGATCAAAGTCATTATGATCAGAGGATTTTGCCCTGTGCCCAGTAGTCAGTCCCTGGGCCATAGGACAAAGTAGACTTGGCTTAATAAATGTATGTTGAAGAAATGAATGAAGAAATGGATGGCTTCAGTCCCTCTGGCAGTCTCTCTGCTCTAACTGCTTTGACATCCTAAATCTCTAGGTCAGCCGGCCCTGAGCCACTGCGCTGGGTGCCCCGCCAGGAGTGTGGCTGAGCTGGGCTGTGTTGGGTGAGGCAGGTCATGGCCATGTAGCTCCCACAGAACTCATCACTGCTGGTGCTGCCCCATCCTGACGGCACAGAATTCCCCTGCGTCCTCAGGGGGCCTTGGGCTCAGTGTCTGAAGCTACCCGGAGAAATGCCCAAGTCCCTGCATGCTTCTCATTGAGCCTCCCGTGCCTCCTCTCCGGGCTTCCCCAGGTTCAAGAGGCCACCTGTCCGCCTGCCCTTTTCAGGGAATCCTCTGACTTGAGGGAAAGAGCAACATGCCAGGAGTCAAGAGACAAACTTTCTAGTCCAGGCTCAGTCTTGATCTCTGGGTCTCAGTTTCCCTAGTAGTAAAATGAGGGGCAATCAGACCCCAGAGCCTCAGTTGGGGACCCATCTGGACTTGCTCTGATCCAATCAGAACAGCTCCAATTTCAAACTCTCCCTGTAGGGATCTTTTTAAACAAGCTTATGGAGATACAATTTACATATTGTACAGTTCACCCATTTAAAATATGCAATTCAATTGGTTTTGCATAACCATAAACACAATGGGATGTCTTTTAGAACAGGGCTCTTTTAAATAATACTAACTTAATTTAAAACCAATTTAAGCCACTCACAGGAAAAGACCGTTTTTAACATATCTTTCTTCTGTGACACACTGGGGTCACTTGCCCTCTGAAGGTGACGGTAGAGGGCAGTGGGAGCAGGTTGGCCATGGGTGTTAGGCTGGGACCCGTAGATGCCAGAGCCCAGAGAGTAGCCAGCCTGTCAGCACGCCTGGCATGCTGAGCAGCCGGCCCTCTGAGTGGCTGCAGCAGCGACAGCGGCCAGAGGGAGGGTCTCGCACACACGCAGCCTTCTGCGGGAACAACACTGACCGATTAAGCCTCTCGCCCATCTCTCTCGGGACCCACCGCCAAACACGATGTGAGTTTCGTGTATTAAATCTGCATAAACCGGCTGACCAATAACTGCTCTCACAGACGCAGCTGTGGACCACCAGAGCTGTCTTCTAGCCAGCCGCCCACCTTTCAGGGGGCCCTGGAGCCCCAGATCAGCACTCTGGGAAGCCGGGCTGGGGGGCACCCTGGGCAGGCTCTCCCTGGTCTCCAGCAGTCAGTTGGTGACTGGGCCCCATGAAGCATCGGGAAGCCAGCCCACAGCCACAGAACACAATACAGGCTGGGTTCATAACAGTGTTGCAGCTCGCTAGTTGTGTACACTTGGCGAGTCACATGACCTACCTGTGCCTCAGTTTCCTCGGAGGTAAGGTAGGTGTCATGATGCACACCTCAGTTAGATAATCTACACAAGGATGTCTGGCACGGAGCAGCACTCAACACCTGTGATTTCCCCACCCTCTTCTCTCCACTATTATCAACACCACCTCCAACACACCCTCCACATTCCACCACCTTTATCATCACCCACCACGGTCACCACCCCTGCCATTGCCATCGCCCACCACCTCCAACCCGTCACCACCATCCCGGGCCCTGCACGGCTCTGGAAGCGCTAGGCTTCAACACCCCCAGCAAATTCCTACCTTGTTTGTGGCTAGTCTGTCGTAGTCTCTAGGGCAGGGGTGGCGAACCTTTTGGCGATTGAGTGCCAAAGTTTATGAAATAAGAGTATACTCGCTCGACTCACATGCCAACCCATCGAGTGAGATAGAGGTATCGATTATTTTTATGTCTATAAGAGCATAAACAACAATTTTTTAAATGGTATTCACAGCTATGTGCCGAAATAATTGCTCCACGTGCCACTTTGGGCACACATGCCATAGGTTCGCCACCCCCGCTCTAGTCTATAGGCTTCTGCCCTCGGTTTGTGTCTGGTGCCATCTGACCTAGGCACACTATGAGGTCTGGCCCCTAATCTACTTCTTACAGCCCCTCTCCCCTGAACTGAGCCTGGCAAGTCACTGGGCAGGTCTTTCCAGAGTTGTGGACCCAGTGTCCATCCGAATGAGGAAAGACGCCCTCCCTTCTTCTAATCCTGAAGCAGATGAGATCAGAGCTGAGCTTGCAACATCAGAACACAGATTCACAGCACTAGGTTACTTGGGGAGATACCAATGCTCAGTTCCAGTCTCTGAAACTCTAGCTCGGGGATGCAGCCAGATGTTATGTTTAAAGCACCCCAGCGGTTCTAATATGCATCCAGGATTGAGAACCACTTCCCCAGGGCTTTGTAATTATGATTCTTCTCTCTCTCTCTCTCAATCTCTCTCTCTCTCCTCTCTCATTAGTTTCTGCTGCCTAACACTTTCCTGATTTTAGCTGATTGCTTCTTCCACATTTGAAGTTCAACTTCAGCCAAGGCATTAATGACAAAAGACCTGCTCCCTTCCATTGCCCCTCTAGCATTTGTCACTCCACATGAGGGTCTCAGAAACAAATCCCCTACATTTAGGGATCTCCTCCTGCCCCTCAACACAACCTATTCAGAGCCAAGAGCATCCCCTAAATGAAATACTGCCAAGAAGTAAAATGGTTGGTTTTTTTGATATAGAGAACCTACCCTTGAAATTCTCTATATCTTTTAATAACTACTTTTTTTTTAGCATATATATATGCCAAGCACTATGCTAGAGATTTTAACTGTGTAACCCCAATACGATCTGGAGTCCCAAATAGTCTCGTCTTTGTGCAATGCCCCATGGAAGAAAATCCAGCCCAGCAGCCAATGGAATTGAAAAGCAATTACGGTACAGTCGTTACCAATTTCTTGATTGGAGTTGAAGAAGCGGTTACTTAATAACTGACAGCAGCTCTGGTTAAATACCTCTTTTCACTTCCTCTGCCCTTATCAGTTGCGCCTCACAGCTTCCCTGGAGTCTCTCTCTCCACGCCTCCTCAAGGCAACTCCTCCACCCACACTCTGCTGAGCCCTTCCCTTCAACACCGGCTTCCTTTCCCTCTGCTTCTACTTTTCTTTCCTACATAATCTTTGGCTCTTTGGGCTATAAATTCCCATACCTTCAGCAGAGCCAGCTCACTCGTGCTCACTCGCTCACTCGTGTGTGCTCTCTCTGTCTCTGTCACACACACACACACACACATTGATGCTGATGCTGATGCTGATGCACTGAGCTGCTAGATTGCAAAGACAGTTTCTTTAGTAGGTAACTAGGAGCAGAGTAGCCAGGGAGGATGAAACACTGCAAACACACAGTTGAGTATAATTTATTGGATCTCTGGAACATACAAATAAGTACCTCACTGGACCCACAGGAAAGCCCACAAGGCAGGTGCTACTATCCCCTTTCCACACATAGGGAAACTGAGGCAGACGGAGACTGATCAGCTTAGTGGAGGCAGGAGCTTCGCCCAGGCCTGCCTTCTTCCTTACCTGTAAGTTCGCCAGCCCCTCAAAGGGCTTTAGAGAGGCGCTCCAGAGGCCCAGGGCGTGGTCTGGAAAGAGCTGGAAGTCCTGCAGGATCGGCTGCCCCGCACCCACCAGCTGTTTTCTCCAGCTTCACTCGGGAGCAAACGGCCTCGAAGCCCTCCTGTCCCCGCCAGTGCTGTCCCTCTCAGCACTACTTAGCAACAACGAGGCAGGCAGGGTGCGTTCCCGAACCTGCGCGCAGGGATTGTGGAGAACGCCTCCCCTGGTGTCTCCCTTCCCTGTCTCCCTTCTGGCAGGCCTCGGGCATGCTGGGATCCTACAGCCTGGTTACTGTCCACGGCCTTGCCCACTTCGGGCTGTTTTCTTTCCATTGCTGGCCCTCCTGGCACCAAAAGCTTGTTAGGGCTGACAGAAGAGAAACGGCTGAAGTGGGGAGAGAAACTCTTAGTTTCCCAGAAAGTCCGCTCTGGGCTTCCACCGCCTATTTCCTAGCAGGCTGGACCTGCCGTGACCCCAGAGACTCATGCAGCTGAGACCCAGCCAGACCTGGCAGTGCCGCCCCCACACAGCAGGAGCCCGATTCAGGCCCCAGTCTTTTGTGGTTAGAACCCTTCACACCTGGATAGGGCTGCGATTTACCTGAGTACTACTATCTGGGAAGCCAGTCTGCTGAGCAAATCAAGAGTGTAAATGAGGCTGGGGAGCGGGGGAGCACTTAACCTACTTAGGAGAATCTCTTTTCTCAAGCACTTCAGCACCTTCATTTTGCATGGAGGACAATGACTTGCTGAATGCCAGCCACTCCAAGGTGGGGGGCCTCTCGGTCTCCCAGGACCAGCACTTGGCTCTCACTGCAGGAGGCATGCTGAGCCCCCCCCCACCCCGCACTGCTGGGGGGAGGACTGGGGAGGCGACCCCCACTTGCTCTGCCCCACATGCAGCCAAGGCTAGAAGCGCCTTGCTCTCTGGGCCTCTGCATCTGGGAGGCAAGAAAGCTGAATAGATTTCTGAGACCCGCGCGTGCACTCACAGACTTGTGTGGCATCACAGGTCCTTTCAAGGACCTGAGTGACTCCAGCAACATTTCCTGAGCCCCCACGGTGTGCCAGCATGTACCCAGACAGTCCTGTGCACTGGGAAGCCATGCACGCTCCCACCATGGACCGCTCTGCCCAGTGCACAGCTCTGTTTCCAAGGGAGGCTCTCACACACTCACACCGTGCAAACAATGTTCAAGGAAGCCCTGGACCCATGAGTCCTTGCTCACACGTCAGGTGGCCAAATCCTCTTTTAGATGATCTCCAAGGTTCTCTCCAGCCGTGAAAGTCTGTACTACAGGGAAATGCTTTTCTTATTAAATATTCTTATTTCTCACTGTTACCTGTAAGTAAGACAGCATGAGGACAATGTGCAGGAGACAAGCAGTCGGATTTGAGTTTCAGGCATGACTTGCTAATCGTTTAACCACAGACCTTAGGCATTTAGCCTCTTCAGACCTCAGCTTCCTTATTAATAAAATGGGGATAAAAATGTTGCCCTCACGTATGTCAGCAAAATGGTATGAGGATCAAAAGAGACGCATAGCGAAAGGGCCTGCGTGAATAGAAACGCCAATGCTGTCTTCACCAGGATCGTGTCTGTCATGCTAGCTGTTCAACTATGTCTCAGAGGCTTCACTTTTCAGCCTCAGTGTCCTCCCCTGAGAAATGGGCATGGCGGGTTTGACCTCACAGGATTCTGAGGGTAAGAGACAGCCTCTGCAAAGCTTCATTTATGCAGGCTCAGCACACTGAAAAGGGTAACGGATTCCAACACTTGTGCAATTACTGGAGGTGGAGTCTTGCAATAAGTTTGCCAGTATTTCCTGCAGTGACCGTGCAAGGCAGCTCTCCTCCCAGCCACCTTCAGCCCCGGACTCCATGTCCAGTGTGTATTCCCAACAGCAGCACGTCTACCCTGAAGTTTTAATGAGAAGCAGGAGCCTGTGGCAGCGGAAGGTGCAGCCACCAGCCATGCATGAAGTTAATTTCGTGTCTGTAAACGTCTGGCAGTTCAGGGAGCAGGAGACAGGCCTGGCCCGCACAGGGGATCGTGCTCTGCCTTGGAAATGACAGGAAGGAGCCCTCCCAACCAAGGAGTTTCAGTCCCCCAGCAGCCACTACACCAGACCTGGGGGAGGCGCTTTGTGATCTGGGTTTGTTTTCATCTGAAGGTGAAAAGGTTTCCCAAAACAATCATTTCATGGTGTTTCTACTCACTGCTAACGCAATAAAAGTGGTTCTTTTAATGAATTTTGTGGTTTTTTTCAATGTGTTATCTTAGAAGTAAATAAAAATGTTCTTTTTACTCTCTCTGTGACTATCACAGCGCCTGGCCAAGGTTTTCTAAGTATCCACCAACTCCCCCAGTGCAGAGGTGGGTGGGACCAAGGTTCTCACACAGCTTTGGGCCAATTTAGCTCATTTTTCAGATGAGGAAACTGAGGCCTGGAGAAGGAGGGTGATCTGTTCAAAGCCATACGTGCAGTTAGTGGCTGAGTTGGGATTCAAGCCCAGAAGAAAGGCTCAGCGTGTGGGTAACAGTTTCTGCACAGACTATACTAGCACAAGTTCTCAGAGAACTGCAGTTGGAAAGAAGTCATTTAATGTGGTTCTCGTTTAATTTAAACAGACATACATACACACACACAAACGGTGGTTACTTTTACAGCTGGAGCTATTTTCCCATTTAAAAATGAATAGATGAGTTCCTGGATATTTTGCTATAAAGCCAATTTCTATTTCAACAACTCCTTTCTTCCTATTGATTTTCTTCATAAAATCAAAACAGTAGACTGTTGTGAAAATAAAATTGGCCTCTGGGTTTAACAAAATTACCCAGGAATGTGGCAATCCACTCTAAATATATGTTTAAGGAGAAAACAAAAGTGCTCCAATGAAATATTAATAAGAACCCTGAAAACATTATCAATACCTAGCACTGAAGATGATGAAGCGAAAATCAGAAGGCTGATAATGGGCTGCAACACTGGGAAACGTGGCAGTCTTACGCTCAGCCTCGCCCAGTGTCCTGCTGTCTGTCCCCTCGTGCTAAAGGAGCCCCCGTGGGGATGGGGGTATCAGCAACGTTCACCCCCAGCCTCCAACATCTCAACACTCCTGAGTTTCCACCCAAAGGAATGCTTGGAAGCATTCTCCGCTTTCCCAGTTATTTAAGCTCACTGGCATCTCTCCACACAGCCGTGCCTAGTGACATGGCCGAAGGTTTACGCCATCACTGGTCTGTCCCTCCATCTATTCAGAGCCCACCTCTTTGAGGACCCTCCCCTAATTCCTACAGTCAGACCTTCTCTTTCGCTCCCAGACCAACCGGAGCACTCTATAAGTCACGCCCGAGGCCCCCAAGGACCTGCTGTGTTATTCAGTTCGGATAACACTTTGCACACTGCAAACTCCCCCAGGATTCCCACCATGCTTGATTCCACTGAAGGGGACCATGAAGTGCAAGAGAATGCCCTCTCCCTCCTTTCCATGCCTGGGATATGCCTCTTAGAGATCAGAGAGATTTTACTTTCAGCAAACGTCTGTTCAAAGCTGTTCTGTTCTAGGAACAACGGTAGTAACCTCGGCTGACACAGAGATGTCTCAAACACAAGCCCAGAGCTCAAGGAGCTTCTAGGGCTATTGGTATGTGAAGGTGTTACATTGAGTTAATCTTGCTTCACACACATTCACTTCCAGCTCTGGATTTACTCCCTTAATGATGCACGGATGCTATCTCATTTACAGACTCTACTAGGAACATTTTTTCCCGCACCAGCCATGAACCATAGCTTCACAGGAGCAGCTATCTCGAGTCACGAAAATATCGCAAGGAGCTTCGGCGCAGATGAGAACTGGCTGCCGCAGGGGCTTCTGGGGAGGAGTATAGATCTTCAGTGAATACATGAAATCTTCCCCGGCTTCTCTGAAATGTTCTCCTGCTTGTTGTGCCATTGCTGTCCTGTCCTTGTCACGCATCACACACAGAGCAAGGCCTCCTCTTGGGCTGAATCCTTGGCTTCCTCTCCTACACTCTCTTCACTGCTCACTGGGCTCTGGTCACTCTGCTGTCCTGACATTCTTCGACCTCAGGACTTTGCATGGCCCTTCCCTCTGCCTGGAACACTTTTCCCCAGAGCATTCACGTTCTTCAAGTCTTCAAGTCTCTGTCCAAACCAGTTCTTGTCGGAGCACCCCCCAACTTTCCAGTGGAATTTAAACTCTTCCTCACTACTCCTGGCTTTATTTTCCTCCATGCCACTTTTTCCCCTCTCATGAGTTATATATTCCACTTGTCCATCCTTTTTGTATATTCTAGAAAGTGGGCTCTAGGAAGATAAGGGGTTTTGTCTGTTTCTGTATTGCTGCTACACCATTGTCTGAAATGATGCCTGGCATAGAAACTTGACGAACCTTTGTTAAATGAATGAATGGATACCCAAGGAAATGTCTCAAGACACTAAAACTTTAGAAAAGATGACCCTACCCATGTCTGAATGGGTGTAGCTCTTCATAGTTCATGAAGCATATTTGTATCAATAGCCCTGTCTATTTCCTAAGCTGTGAACTGAATTCCACCCCACCCCACCCCCATTTACACACAGAAGCCCTAGTCCCGAATGTGACTATAGGAGTATATGGAGATTACCTCTAGGAGGTAATTAAGGTTAAATGCGTTCATAAGGGTGGGCCCTCAGCTGCTAGGACTGTGGCCTTTAAGAAAATGAGAGAGGGAGATCTTTTTCTCTCTCCCAGTCATGTGAAGACACAGCAAGAAGGCAGCTGTCCGTCCAACAAGCCAGGAAGCAAGCCCTCACCAGGCACTGAATTGATCTTGGTCTTGCACTTCCAGTTTCTAGAACTGTGAGAAATACATTTCTGTTGCTTGAGCCTCTCAGTCTAAGGGTATTTTGTTGTGGCATCCTGAGCACACTAAGCTACTCCACAAAATAGACCTTGCCAGGCAGATGGATCATCTTATTTTGAAGACGCAATAGCTATACTATAGCCCAGAGAAACTGCAGGACTTTCCGTGGGTCCTGTCGCAGTGATGAACCTGCTCTCATTCTACTGCACCAGGCTGCCTGGCCCAGAGCGAGGCCTGTGCCAGCCCAAGCCCCACACCCTTAGCTTTTCCTGTTATGACTCCATACCACCCCTAGCGTCTACCTGCAAAAGGCCTGGAAAAGGAAATGAAGGCACTTCTCAAACATCCCCCCAGCCCCACTGCACGGAAGTTACAAGGACCTGTCATGTGCATGCTGCATACACTAGTAATTCTAACAAAGTTCACATTTTCAACAGATAACAAGGTTTTCATGAATTTCTGTCTTACCGCTCATAATCTATATGCTTCCAGAACCACTTTCAACCACTTTTTATTGATCCATCCATCCAGCCATCCATCCATCCATCCTTCACCCATCTATCCATTCAATATTTTTGAGTGCCTACTATATGATTTAACATTACCCATGCAAATTTGATTTTATCAAAGGGGAGCAACTAGGACAGGTGGTAGAACAAACATTTATCAAGGGTTCCCTGTGAGCCAGCAGCTATGTTGATCCTTTGAGTGGTGTTTTCACTTATCATGCAGTCCGCCTACCCATTACGGAGGTGAAAGCTAAGACTTAGAGAGAGTAAGGTCACTTCTTCAAGGTCATGGTGCTACCAGGTGGCAGACCCATCACCATTGGGCTTCACAGCCTGAGTTTTCTCTATCATACAGTGCTACAGGCTAGAACCGTGAACCTGAAACTGCTTCAGGGATGACACGCAATTTCTCAACCTGCTGTCTCCTCCCGCTACACCTCTCATCCTTCCAGAATTAGCTAGTAGTTCCTGTCATAACTGAAGCAGACAAGCAGCTTTAAGGGATAACTACTTAACATAGCAACAGTAACACAAACACATCATTAGCCACTTATCATGCAATTTCCACAATGTTTGTAGGAGGGAGCTACTGCTTCCATCATTTTTAGATGACAGAACAGAGCAGCAGAGAGATTAAGTAGTTTGCACAGGGGCACACAACCACTGTCGTGTGAGGTCTGACATTCAAACGCTGGTCTTTCCAAGAGGCAGCTGGAGCAAAGGGAAAGTTGGAAAACAGAGACCTACAACAAAGACAAATACCAAATGGGTCCACCATATGCGAAGCATGCAGCTATTATAGAAGCTGGGCTCTGTCAGTGGGTGGGTGAGGGAGTTCATAGTGTTCTCCAGCGTCAAAGACACTCTGTCACAACACAAGAGCTGAACTTGGGCAAGGGTGAGTGATGTTGACAAGGCACCCTTTAGGGTTTCAAGTGCTATATAACAATGTGACTATCTGAAATTCTGTCCCAACCATCTTGGGTCAGGAGCAGAGGAGATTTTCGGGAGAGCCCAGGAGAGCCTCTGAGCTTGGTGACAATAGTCCCAATGCCTGAGAGGGCCTCTCTGGAGAGTCCTCAGATGTACTTCTACTCAATCACTCAGCTATGTCTTCCTTAACCCCCAAGGGGCAGTAAGGGCAAAGACAGGTGGTATGCAGTAGGCAGGAAGCAGGAGAACTCTGGCATCAGACAGACTTGTTATGAGCGCCACCTCCCCCGATTCTAAGATGTCCAGAACATGTCCAGCCACATCACCATTCTCGTTATATCGACAATGGCTGGATTTTTCTGGGTATATATATATAAGTTATGTGTCAAACTTGTCAAATCGTACATTTGAAATATGTGCAGTTTGATGGTAATTTATACCCATTATAACTCAGCACATCTGTTTTATTTAAGACATGTACAGGGATGTTTGCAGCACCTTTATTTATAACAGCCACAGATTGGAAACAATATAAACGTCCATCCCAGGTAAAGACATAAATGCTGGTACATCCACTAACTCATAGGACACTAAACAGTAACCATAGCGGACAAACTGCAATTATACACAACCACAAGGATGAGCCAAGTAAGCTAGACACAAAAAAAGCACAGCATATGCTTCAACATAGAGGAAGCCGAAAAAATATACCTGAAAATAAACCGGTGGTGTTAGAAATTTGGAAAGTGGTTTTTAGGGAGAAGGGAGAGAAATGGCAGCAGAGTATGACAGGGGCAGGTGGCACTGGAGTCCTGGATCCCAGTGATTCGTTTGCGGCTGTGTCCTCACGTGATAACACATTAAACTGTAGATATGACGCCTCCACTTTTCTGTGGGGATGCTATGCTTTAATAAATAAGTTTATTTTGTAAAGGTTATTATAACAGTATGTGATAAGGGGCAGCATTGAGTGGAGATAAATGAATGCTGCAAAGGAGAGCACAGAAGATGAAAAGAGCCAGAGATTGGGATGGGGTGCAGTGGGGGGTTGGGGGGGGGTGTATAATGTGATTGGGAACAAAGCCAAAGGACGTGTGAGGCTGCATGGCCAGGGCCCTATGCCTGGGCACTTTGGGGTGGGCAGGAATTTTCCCAATCCTGGCACACACAAAATAAAGTCAACTATCTACATTTTACAACTTTGCACTTGTTTAGTGCTTCATAATTTATAGTCTGCACAGTGTGATCCCTGCCAGGATAAGAACTCTGCTAATCTACACACACAGTGGGCCTTCAGCAAATGTTTGTTTAAATGAATGCAAAACACTTCCACTTTCATTCACCCAGTGATTACTCATGAGCCCTGGCAGACCAGCAGGGCGAGGGGTATTCGTTTCCTTATGTGGAGCAGAAAGGCCTGTCTCCCAGGAGTGAAGAGGCTTCTTGCAGAATGGGCCAAAGCCTGGACACAGTGTGAATCCGGCCTGCGCCATGCGCCCTTGGGCAGGGAGGGAGCCAGGAGCCAGGAGCCTAGTGCCCTTCCTCAGCTGTGGCTCCCTCCCCAGTGCAGTTTGAAAGCAAAGGGTGGGCCAAGCCCCAATACCCCCATGAAAGGCCCACAGCGCAATGGCTTGCTGTCATTGGCAGCCGCATTTTCTCTGTGGTTATGGGTGACCTTTTTCTATTCCAAAGGCATGCATGCTCTCCCCGACGAGGACCACAAAGATGCAATGAACTGTCACAACAGCTCATCCAAAATGAAGGTGGGCCTTGACACACGCACACGCACACATCCCAAGAAGGAGCAGGCCTGAAGGACAGTGGCCAGTCCCTTAAGAAGAATGGAAGAAAGGGTTTTGCTGCCAGAAGATGCCCAGGTGGAAGCTAAATCGCGCTGTCCCTGGTGAGTGCCGCTTAGCATAATTATATCCCCGGAGAGTCCAGCCTTCCAGATGGGCCTCGGAACACCGTTTGCATACAGTATTTTAGGCCAATAACATCATTCTAATGAAGCAGGAAGGAAGAACCATAATAAAATTAAAAAGTCAAATTTCCATCCTTAATCTCCAGGGCTGCAAACAGCATGTGTCTGTGGTTCACAGGCAGGGGGCCGTGGGGAAGGAAGCCCATTGAAGGGGCCACGTGTGCCTTCCAGGGTTGACAAGGGGGCGCACCTGAAGCCCCGTTTCTACAGCCAACCTGCGTCTCCCTGCGCAGGCCCTAGGGGCGGGGAGCCTGGAGAGACGCGCGCAGGGAACGGAGAGCCTGTCATCTGCTTCTGTTGTACGGCCCACGTTCCCGGGGGAGAGCCGGGAGGGCGTGGCCTTCAGAAGACCCGTTTGTTTCCGGTGGAAGGAGTGGTGTCTGGGAACGTGTCCAGGGGCATTGACGGAGACTGTCAAGCAAGTGAGTCCTATTCAGCCACCATGTGCTCCCCACTGAGACCGGCCCTCCATCCTGGGCCACTGCTCAGCTCCTGGCCTTCCCAATTCCAATGCCTCTGGGAGGCTTGTACTGGGAGTTGTTCCCATTCATTCTGCAGCCTCTGTGCTGAGATACACACGAAAGGTCCAAAGCTGAACACAACTGCTGCTACCCTTGCCCTCAGCCAGCTCACAGCGGTGTAGACAGTCAGACAAGGGGAAAGGTTTTGTGGTGTATTGAGTGTCCTGATAGAACACAATTCGTCAGGCCGGGGATGGGGTGAGTGCAGATGGAGTACCATTCACACCTCCTTCCAGATCCTGAGAACCTATGCAGGGAACTCCACCTTGCTTCCGCCCTCACCCCTGCCCTCTTCATGAGCAGCCTCCCCCAGTCATGTTCTAGAAGGCTCTCTGCCACACCTGGCGGAAAGCGACCTCCAGCATCATCCTCAGCCTCACTCAGCTTTGCTGGGGACCGGACAAGCTCTCTAGCAACTGGCTGCAGGTGAACTAACACTCTTAAAACAGGACCAAGAAGTAATCTAATGGGAGACCCGAGGCCCCCAAATCTTTCTTCTACTTTGGGAGACTGTTTCTAGAACTCCACCTGGGCTTCACTGATCTTCAGTCAAGGCCGTGGAAGGTGGAGTCGGGAGGGGTGGGCTGTGTCCACCCCAGGGCCTTTGGGCATGCTACTTCCCCTGCATAGACTTCTACCTGATCTGCTGCAATGAGGAAAGAGACTGTACATTGTTCAGGAGAGGTGAGGCCTCAGGGCCATAACGTAACATATCAGCAAGGCCTAGTTTACATCCAACCGGAAGCAGGATCAGCCTGGGAGGTAAGAAAGGCAGGAAAGGGAGGATCGCGCTAGCTCTTAGGCCAGCTAGCTCACTGACAAGTCTATATACATAAGACACCCCTCCCATCAAAATGTGGAGCCCGTGTTTCCATCCCTGGGGCTGCCTCATGAATTGCTTGGGCCACTAGAATGTGAAGGGGGTGACACTAGGTCACTTTGGGGTCTAGGCTGTGGGAGACCAGAAAGCTCCCATGTTAGCCCTCTCATGTCACCACATCAAGAAGTCTGGCCACCCTGCTGGAGATACCAAACGAGGTGACCTGTTAGCCCCCAATGTTCTAGCTTTCTCGACTGAGACAGCGCACAGGTGAAGAAAACGATCTTGGATTTCCAAGCCCAACGGAGCCTCCAAATGTCTGTGGGCACATGCGTAAGTTAGCAGAAGAACTAACTCCTTGCTGAGTCCTGCCTGTGGTACTGATGCATAAATACAGAAACAGTGGTTATTTAAGTCACCACATTTGGGGACAGTTCACTACACAGAAACAGATAAGTGAAACCGGTGCCAGAGGTAAATCCCAGGTTCACAACCTGACAGAGACTGCTGCCCGTAGCTGGAGGCTCGGGTTAGGGTCAGGAGCTCAGGGTTGTACACTGAGTAGTACCTGGGAAAAGGAATCATTGAAATCTGTTGTCACAAAGGCGTTTCATTGCTTTTGGAAGTGTTGTCACAGGAATTAGCCAATGCTGGCTGTCTGAGCTCATGCAGATGTCCCCACAACATGGGCTCAAAGTCAGCTTGGTTCCAAATATGGAGGGAGTACAATTTCAACCACAAAGGTCCGATTCTCTCCCATGCTTCCCTCCTCCCCTCCCCCCAGCAGTCCCCACCCCCACTCTCACTCAAAGGGCCAAAGATGGAAAACCATGGAAACAAATGGCTTTGTGTCGCTCTGAACGGGAAACACAGCATCTGGACCTTAGAAAAGCAAAAGCTGTTGTATTGTTAATAACGTTTTTATGGGTGATTTTGTTGTCTTTGTTGCAAAAGAGAAGCACAGACTCAAGCCTCTGCTTCCAGGCCTGAGGGATCAGTGGCCCTTATGGAGCTCTATGACTGTGGGCTTTACACCCAGCTGAACCACAGGCACCCCCCACCCCCTCAATGGTAACCACACAATAGGTACCAATTTTCGAGAACTCCTCGTGCCAGCCACTGGGCTGAAGAGTTTATTTGTGCTATGTCACTGAGTCCTTCTAATGACCCTTTCAGGTCATACTTATATCCATTTTGACAGATTAGAAAACTGAAAGTCAGAGACTATGTCACTGAGTCCTTCTAATGACCCTTTCAGGTCATACTTATTATACCCATTTTGACAGATTAGAAAACTGAAGGTCAGAGATATTAAAAACTGACATTTCAACTTGGGCCCCAAAGCCCAAGTTCTTAGTCATTCCCTAAAGTGAATACAGCACCAGAACCACTCAGACGTGCATATATACACCCATGTGTTCAATACCTACATTCATTTGTTCAACACATATTTAATGATCACTCACTCTGTGTATGAACAGATACACATTAATGACCTTACAGTCTCTAAAGCACACATGCTCACCATGACCTTCACCATAAACTCTCATTTACAACATCCTATGGACCTAATTTCCCACCCCCGCCTATATGCATGCCCTTTGCAATGTGACCTTGTAGCACTCTTTATCTGTGAGTCTAGGACAGCCTGCTGACTTGCTTCAGCCACTAGAATGCAGCAGAAGTGACAATATGCCCACTCAGTGCCTATGTCTCAAGAGGCATGCTGCGGATCACCCCTTGTACCTTCACTATGAGTCTGTCTGTCGCCTTTATGCATCAGGTAATATTCTAGGAAATGGAGATAAAGTTGTAAAGAAACAACCACGGTTCTCACTTGGAATGTGTTTATATTCTAGTGAATCAATTGAAGATGGGTGAGATTCTGGGAATGTCCAGATTAGAAAGCAATTATTCAACCTCAAGTAATGCTTAGATCTCACACAGACAGGGAGCTCACTGTGTGCCAACGCAAGAGTACCAGTCTCAGCTGTGTCTTGCTCCTAGAAAGCTGTTTCTTAGAGGAAACCGAAGTCCATCCATCAAGAGTGTGCACACTTTGATGTATGGATCCTCTGCAGGGCCACATGCCACATGTCTAACTACACATCGATGCTGAGCTCATGCCCCTCTCCGATAAAACTTACTTGTTTCCTGTTCCCCAGTGTCAAGGTTTGGAGGTCTCTTACCTTCATCCTTTCTCCTGAACTTGCCACATTATTTGTCTACATTCTTCTGAAGTTTGGTTCACAGGAATACACTCACAACTTGCCAACTTGTATGACCTCAGCAACATTCGATTCCTCAAATTTAAAAGGAGGAGACTGGATTCAGTAGCTTCCAAGCAGAGGCAGCTGTGTGCAGTAGAATGAATCCCAGAGGCTCAATAGTCTCTTCTTCCTCTGAGTTAGTTCCCTCACCTGCTGAGCCTGTCCATCCCCTGTTGGTGCCCTGTAAAGTCCTACCATTCAGGACAGGGAGATGACATCAGAAGAGCTAGGTCTGAGTTCCAGCTCTGGGCTCCACAGCTAAGTGACTCTGGGTACATTACTTACCTGCTCTGTCTCAATTTCTTCATCCATACGTCTGGGCCATTGCCCCCCGCCCTGAGCTCACCAGAGCTGTTACACAGGCTGTGGGCGCTGTGCAGTTGACAGATGGCATGTCGGCACTGACTTGAAGTGGGAACTTCAGACCAGCAGCACAGTGCATACCGTTCTATTTTTTAGATATATTTGACTCCACTTGCCATTATAAATGGAAATTTTTACTACATGCTAAGTCAATACAATTTAGCAAATTCTAGAGAAGAGACTGCGTGGCCATATTGTCCCTCCTGATGACCTCATCACATTCTGTGACGTTCTGATAGAAGAAAGCTATTGGAGAAAATGCCAGGATGGATAGTTTCATAGGTGATAGGATTGGCAAGTGGAAACTTCAGGATGGTAGTAGAACTCTCTTTGGTTGGACCTAAGACCCAACTGCCCCAAGGTTTTGGCCCCTACCCGTCTGGGGGCAGGTGTGTCACCAGAGGGCTCTCTCCCTGTGGCTGCGCATCTCAGCCTTCCCCAGTCCTCCCCCGCCCCACCTCATATCAGCCCACACCTCCTTGCCACCCCACCCCCACCCCCCAGATGGAGCTCACCCAGCAGCAGGGCTCACAAGTACCTTGACTCTCTTTCCATCGCCCATCAGACCCGACAGTCACACAGTTCTGAACTGTCCCTCCCTCATCCAATCCACTCTAACGTTTCCTATCCACATGCCACAAAACATGCAATCCCTTCAACCAGAAGTCCCCCTTTGTCTCTGTTCATGGACCAAGGTACTCACGCTTTAAAACTCAGCAGAGAATTTGCTCCCTTCAGGAATGTCAGGCTGATCCAGAAAGCTAACTGCATGGAGGGAGTTACTCCCTCTTCTGTGCTCCTTTGGGGCCTTACATAGCACTGTGTTTTCATGCCTGGAGACCCTCTGTTTATCTGCCTGTCTCCTTCTGGACAGTGACAGCAGAGTCGGGGCCTCAACTAGCTGAGTCTCCAGCCCTGACGGTGCTCGGCGTGTGGAAATGTCTGAAACAGACTAGCATAAGGCACTAAGAATCTCAAAGAAGCAAAGTCACTGCAGAGTTTGCATAATCCTATACTCTCGATCTCCATCCCCAAACCAAGCACTGTGCCACCTACCTTGCCATGTGCCAGAGCCCCGGAGGCAAAGAGGGGACCCAGAAAGAGAAGGGAGCACACAGAACTCAGCTCTTCTTCACAAGAAGAGAGTTTACCATTGCCAGGACAGGTGTACATGGCAGGACAGATTACTGTCACCACGTCAGGGAAGGGCAGAAAACGGGGCTATGTTTTCACATCAAATGCACGCACAGGCTGGGGCTGCAGCAGTGGACGCCAGGCCTGTTACGTGCAGATTCGAGTCGGCAGAAAGGCCGGCCTCTCAGGTGTGAAGGCTGACGTGGTCACACACAGGCAGATCGGCTGTAAGCGTTCTGGGTAACCTGTGTGCCTCCCCTGAACTCCAGCACCATCGAGCTAGCGATTAGGGGCCTGTGGGCTTGTCCTGGCTTAGAGAATTTCTGCTTGCTTACGGATTTTAATGCTCCTAGCATTGATCTATTTCTAATTCCGATTTCATGAAACACAAAAGACTCTTATTGAGCACCCATGATGTTTGGCCAAGAAGGGGAAGCACACATGAACCCATCTCCTCAGCCTCCAGGAGCTTACAGCCAGCCTGGGTTGTACTCACGGTCACACAACACGTGCGGTAACACGTGGCACTGCTTCTGGGGAAGGGCAGCCTGGAGACGCTGGGGACAGGGATGAGATGAGATGGGTTGTGACTGGGGCTTGCGGATGGGTACTGATTCCCATGAATCAAACCCGCTCTCTCTGCTGCTGATTCAGGAAAAGACGCTCCCCGAGTTGGGATTCACTGTTGCGAGATTGTGTCCCTGCAGGTTGCTTTCTCCAGACACTCCTGGGCACAGCAGAGGAGAGGCCTCTTGCTTTAAGCTAACACTAGCAGCATCGCTACTAGTCCCTTTGTCAGGGAGCCTCGCAGCACCGAGCACAGGGGCCACGTGTGACTTCTCTCAGTCCCCTCAGCTCTTCTGCCTCGAGTGAGTCCAAGCACTACACTAGTGCCAGAGCTTCGCAGCCCGCGGCAGCCACAGGGGGGCAGAAAATGCACAGGATCCTATGGGAACACGTGGGTGGCTCTGGCCCCGCCACCGACCAGCTGAGCGTCTTTGGGTGAGTCACCACCTCCCTCCCTCACCTCTATGTGCTCACCTGTAAAATGGGATGGATGATCGAGGATCAGAGGAGGTGATGTGTAAGAAATCATCTTATTAACTGTAAAGATCGGTGTAAGTAAAGGCTGACTATCAGTCTTTTCGGATCTATTCGCCGTAAAACTAATAAAAGAACAATTTGGAAGATATTTTCCTGGAGATTAAGGCATCCCTCCAAGCTAAAGAAAAAGAAATTTTAATCTATAGAATGTTTAGAATTCTCAGATTGACATGTTTTCTGAATAGAATGTGTGCACGTGTGTGTGTGTGTGTGTGTGTGTGTGTGTGTGATTTCTTCTGCAGCTGGAAGTCTACATTAAATCTGAATAAAACTGTGCCCTGAAACACTATGGGCTTCTAGTTATCTGAATGGATTTTGCTTAGTATTAACAGAGTGGAGACGGACTAATCGATTATGCCCTGGTATTCATTCTTAATTCATTTGCTCATCCATCCATCCATTCGTTCATTCATTGGCAACAAATGGTTCTATGCAAAAGCCAAGCCTCATTACAAGGTGAAAAATGTCTGACCCAGCCTCTTGGCTGATGAACTCCCTCTAATCCAGGGGTCCCCAACCTTTTTGGCACCAGAGACCAGTTTCATGGAAGACAATTTTTTCACAGACCTGGGAGGTGGAGGGGTGGAGGTGGGGATGGTTTTGAGATGATTCAAGCACCAGATGCAGCTTAATTGCCACTTACCACTCCCTCACTTACAGGGTTTTGATAGGAATCTGCAACAACTGATTTATGATGGTCTCTGTGCAGTCAGTCAAAGCTCTCTGCTCATGTTCATCTGTATTCGTAACTGATCCCCAGTGCTAGCATCACCGCCTCAGCTCCAACTCAGATCACCAGGCATTAGATTCTCATAAGAAGCACACAACCTAGATCCCTCCATGCACAGTTCACAATAGGGTTCGTGCTCTTATGAGAATCTAATGCCTCCACTGATCTGACAGGAGGCGGAGCTCAGGCGGTCATGCCAACAATGGGGAGAGGCTGTAAATACAGATGAAGCTTCTGCTTGCTCACCTGCCACTCACCTCCTGCTGGCCAGGGGTTGGGAATCCCTGCTCCAATTCTTTTAAATCTTACTGCCAATGGGCCATGAAACATTTGAAATCCTACTACAGTCTCCACATGTAGCATTTACCACCATCCGTTATCTTCTGTTTTATAATTTCAGAGATCAAAACGTTGAAACTTTCCTCCATAGACATTATTCCTGTTACCGTGATATACTGCCAACAGAATCCTCCAAAAATCCCACCGCTGAAAGACTGTTCATGCGACGTCTCAGTCTATACGAAAAATGACAATGACTGCTTTGGTCTTAAATCCAAACTCTGGATTGTAGATCATGCCAACTGGATCACAATGACAGGAGGCCTATCACCTCCTCATTGTCCCTGAAGCTGCTTTCTGGGACTGTCCCCAACACCGCTGTTCCCCCTCCCTCACCCCTGCAGTCTCACTTTTCTATCCCTCCTGTCTTCTCCCCTCTCCTATCCCTGGCCTATCCCACTTTTATACTGAGTTCTCATGCACCAGACCCAGGCTGGGATGGATAAAACTCTCCTTCAGTGCCTGCTATTCCAATAGCTCTGCACACCCCCTGACCTTTATTTTCATGCCTTCGCGTCTCAGTCACCACTGAGCCCCTGTGAAATAACATTTCTTTCCCATTCTTTATGCTTCCAAATTTTGTTCTCCCTGGGTTGCTGCTTCTATTGCAGGCCGGCGGCTCCATTGTTATTATGATCATATATTAAATTTAATGTGTCCACAAGGCATTTTACACACTCATAAAAATCAGGACCTCTAAGAGCTCCCTGTGTGGAAGACAATGGAAATCCCCTCCCAGGCCTTAGCTGGTACATTGCATCATTATGGCCTCTGAAAGGGCAAAGCTGGGTGGTGGTGGTTTATTGTTGTCTGGGTGGCTCTTGATGATAAATACAACTTTTTGAAGAGGACTAAATGATTTCGCAGCTTACAAGCAGAGACAAAGTCTCAATTACCACCATTTGGGCAACATCCCAAAGCATTAGTGACTTTAATAACAGGTGACATTTATTGAGTACACACTGTATGCCAGACAGTGCACTAAACACGTTATATGTGTTATCCCACATAATCTGCCCAACGGCTCTGTATGACATGTGGCATTTAATTTAGAAATATTCGATAAAAGAAGGAAATTGAGACACAGAGAAGTTTAGTAATGAGTCCAAGGTCCAACAGCATAGATGTGGGAAAACTGGAATTACTGAAACCCAGACAGTCTGGTTTCAGGACCTGCCTGCTTAAGCATATGCAGACACTGGCATTGGAAGAGGTCCACCTTTAAGGTCTAGGGACCCAGATGAGTTAAAGACAAATATGACAGATTAAGTGGATGCTGTCAATGCACTTCTTTTCTCTAAAGAAGCTCCACCCAGAGTCCCTCCCCGCTCAGTTGCTGACAAGGATTCAGACTTACAGGATTGCCATCTCCCACAGAGTTCATCTTGATGTCCCCAACCTAGGAGATAATGGACTATGAGGGCAAGTCTCCTGTGCAGTGGGCCTTGTATGCGCTGCAGACCCACACAGGAGATCAAAGAGTCATACGTCAGATGCTCCATTCACACAATACTAGCTCCAAAAATATGCTTAGGTGCTCCCCAGTCCAGTTTGCTAACAGCAGAGAATGCATCGATCAGCCGAATGATTTCCACTGCTTCTCTAGCTCTGTGCTTCAATAATGCGTGCACTTCGCTCCTCCCCTTCCCTCTTCACTCCTCATTTTCCTCACTCAAGGCATCTACGATCTACACTATAATTTTGCCTGAGAAACAAATATCAATGAAGTATTGCTTTTTAGGTATGAGGAAGCTAAGGCTCAAAGAGGCTGTTATTTGCCCAGAGCCAGGAAGCCTGTTATTGGACAAGATGTTTACGCCCTGGCTCACATAACGGTGCTCTTTCCAAGCAGTGTGGGAAAGGGGGGACAGCCCTCCTCCCAGATTATGTTTAGCACAAGGGTGGGTTGCTAACCCCACACTAGCATCCTCCCATTCAGGTAACAGCCTCCCTGAGAAGTGTCCCCGAGTTTCAGTTCACATAAATTCATTTGCCAGCTAGACTCCAAAGCACGCCAACATACTTGTCATGTCCTAACCAACCTTTGCTCCAACTCCATGTCCTTAGCCCCACAGCCTGTAAATTGTTGCTGACAGTGCAAACCAGGTTAACATAAAAGGACAGACTTAACTCCAGGACTCCAAGAGGCGAAGGTTGTGGGAAGATAGCAGCCCGGGATGCACAGAGACTCACAAAACAGAAAATAAGGTACTGCTCTGGGAATTCTGCAGAAAATGACAACTAAGAGAGGCATCAGGCCTGGCTTCATCGATTCTGTCTTCTAGTGAAGAGACAGACCAACAAGTAACCAAAATGGGTCAGCTGGGTGCTTCTTGAAGATGTGAAGAATGGGGAGGCACACTCATATGAAAACTAGGATGAGAGAAGTCCACTGAGAAGCGACTCACGCAAAAGCGTGGCATTTGAAACAATCTGGGCATGCTTAGGTGTCTTTCAGATTGTTCATTGAGATGAGCACAGGAAGAGAGGAAGAAGAAATGATGTGTCCCACCGCTAGGGGGCGCAGGACCGTATGCATCACAGCGTATAGCGTAGGCGGTTCTTCTATGTGAAATAGAAGTCATTGAAGGATTTTAAGCTACAAGGAGACATGACTTGATACTTCAAAATAATATTGTAATATGAGAAAGTTCAAATAGACACAAAGTAACCAAAATAGCATAATGATTCCCCCCTGTACTCATCACCCAGACTCAACAATGATCAATTATCAACATTTTGCTATTCTTGTATCATCAGTATTTCTACCTACTCTCCATCCTCCCATTTGTTTATTATTAGTTTTACAGTCCCACTTTCCTTTTTTAAAGGCAAAGCTGACTTAAATAAAATGTGCACATATTAGCTGTATTATTTTAACAAATAAAACCCATATTCTTAAAACAGAACCCTGTCGGGGATGCTGGAATGGCTCAGTGAGTTCTTTGCAGCCCCAGGGTCCAAGGATCAAATCCTGGCCCCAGCCCATGAGGACCCAGTTCGGTTCTCGCTGGAGCAAATTTCCCATGCGGGAGGCCCCCGACCCGGTTCCTGTCCTGTGCAGCCCCTTGCCCACCTATGGAATGAAACTACATAGAAAACTAATGATGTACAACTATGGAGACTGCTCTGGGTCCTCCCCCGTCTCTCTGTTCTGTCTGTCTGTTTCTCTCCCTCTCTCTCTCTCTCTGTCAAAAACAATAAAAATAAAACTTAAAAGAAAAAAACAAAAAACAACACCCAGTCATCTTCCCAGGATGTTCTTTTATGTCCCCTTGGCAGTCAAACTCTACCACCTCCCCTATCCGAGAGGCAATGACTATTCTTGCCTTTTACCTTAGATTGGTTTTGCTTATTCCTAAAGCTTATATCCATGGATTCATATAATATTATGTTCTTGAGTCTGATTTCTATCACTCAGCATATTTTTGAGGTTCATCCATTTGTGTGTATCAGTAGTTTGTCTTTTTATTTTGTAGCTGATTAGTTATCTATTGCATAAATATATACTATGTTTGTCAATTAACTTGTTAATAAACATTTAGGTTGTTTCCAATTTGTGGCCATTGCAAATGAACCTGCTATGAATGTTGTACAATTCTTTCTATGGACACATGTTTTTGTTACTCTTGAATAATCACCTGAAAGTAAAATGAATTTCTGCTTTTTTTTTTTTTTTTTTTAGGTACTGGGAATAAAGTGGAGGGGGCAGGGATAGCAAGAAAACCCATCAATAGGCAATTACAACAGTTAAGAGGAATGACTACGAGAGCTTACTTTGGGAAGCGATTGCAGTAAGACTGGAGGTGGGCAGATTTGAAATATGTATAGATGAATACAACCAATTATTGCTGGTGAAGTAAATGTGGGGTAAGAGAAATGGAAACATCAAGGATGACTAATAGGTGTCTAGCTTGACTAAGCTGGTTGCATACTGGGATCTTCTGCTGCAATTTAAAAGGGCAAGAAAGAAAAACAATTTAGAGGGCATACAAAGGTTTCCTTTCGCAATGCAAGGGCTATCCAGGAATAGACAGCAAGCAGGCACTTACAGAGAGGCCGGAGCTCAGAGAAAGCAGGCCTGCCGTTACGCTTGTGTGCAGCAGCTACCTTGCCAGATCCAGACTTCCCCCACAAAGTACTCCAAGACCAGGTAGAGGAACGGAAAAAGATTTTATTCCACGGTAATTTATTTACTCTAGTGCTTTGGTAATCACTGCCTGGAAGGCTGCAAAGAAAGATTCTGAGGCCACATTCAGGGCTGGCAGACAGGAGTGAGGAGGTGGACAGGCAACATCTTCCCTGGGCATGGAATCACAGTGCAGTAGAGCCTGATCTGGTGGGGCACAAAACCACGGTGCGGTGGAGCCCAATCGAGTCGGGCACAGAACCACGGTGCAGTGGAGCCCGATCAGGTTGGGCACGGAACCACTGTGCAGTTGAGCCCAATCGGGTTGTCATGGAATCACGGTGCCGTGGAACCCAATTGGGTTGGGCCTGGAATCTCGGTGTGGTGGAGCCCTATCAGGTTGGAACCCAACTGGGTACTGTCTGTGCCTGATCAAGTAGAACTCCATGACTACTTCAGTCTAAAAAGTAAAGAATCTGCTCTGGAATAACCAATTAATAATACAGATTACTAATAATAAAGGGTCCAGACAGTGCAAATACATAGATGGACCCAATATGGAGCTATCCTTTTTACTCCTTTATTTCATTTCTTCTACCAAGTACCTACTGATTCGGTATCCTACAAGTCCTCAGTGAATGCCTTTGACCTTTCACCTGGTCCTCAAATTGCAAACATCCTGGGGAATAGTTTCTCAACCTCAGCCAGGATCCCCTCCTGTCCGGAGCTTAAACAACTCATTCTTGTGGAAACCCAATGTAAAGGATTTCAAATTTTTGAATAAAATGAATTATTTAAATATCTTGGGAAAAAAAGCCATTCTGATGAAAACCCATTTGAAAGGATTTCAAACTTTTGAATAAAATGATTCAAGCATTTACATGCCCTCAGGAAAATATCAAAGAGTAGATGAGACAGATAATCAATGTGTAATAGCTGGCTCTTTTTCTTTCCCAATAGAAGGCATTGGGTGACTGCTCTTATTATTAATAGAACTACCTATGCATTTATTGATTAATTCATTTAATCATCAAGCTTTTATTGACCACCTAATTCACGCCAGGCCTTATAGTTAGACCCAAGGCCAATCACAGGTAAATTGTGGGTATTGCCCTCACAAAGGCTCATCTAGACAGAGAGCTAGAACCAGGGAGAGTTGGATATATCACATTGTTAATATTCCAATGCAATTCAGAGAAGACTCCTTAGAGGATGGGAAGACTAAACTGAATCTTGAAAGAGAATTAAATTAAAACTTTCTCTGGAGGAAACCTTGGGGAAGGGCAGAGAGGCAGAGAAGCCAGCGTGGAACAGCTCTGCCCAGTGCGGTGATGGAGAAAACAGGACGAACGCACTAGAGGTAGGTAGGACCTGCTTGAGGGGGCTTGATGCTCTTCTGGCTGCAATTATAACGCAGAAGCAGCTCACAAATGGTCCTATTGTGTTTAACAACACACTGCATTGCTTTTCAGAGACAACAGACCAAAACCGCAAGCCTTGTAGCTGAAACATGTGCAGAAAACACACACACACAAAACCAAGGAACTGGGACATACCGGAACTTGAACACCAGAACCCTTGCAGAAGTGAAGGACCCATTGTCCAGGGAGACTAAAGCTAAAGCCCCTTCCCACAGAAGGTCGACCTCCGAGGTCTTCCGATGAAAACTTGCCTATTCCCCTTAACCCCTTAAAAACCCGCCCCTAAGCCTGGACTGGGGAGTCCTAGCTTTTGCACATAGCTGTCCATTCCCGTTGCATTGCGTTGCACTCTGCAAAGAAAGCAACTCTGATTTCTCCACTGCTGTTCTTGGTGTTTAGTGTGAAGCGCCGGCAACGCCGGATGGACAAACATTTTCTGTTTGGTAACACCAGGAAAGTCATCCCTGGGTTTTAGCAGGAGAGACACATAATCAGATATGCATTTTAGAAAGAATATTGTGGCAATGCAGTGATCATATGGAAACGCAAATTTGCCACCCCAAAATGCATCTCTCTGGCATGAGGAGTATTTTATTTGTAAGAAATAAAAGGCTCGGGAAGAATGCTTGACCTTCCCCCCCTGCTGCCTAAAAAAAATTGTAGAGAGAGAGCTTTCTCCAGGAAGGGAGTTCTTACCATAGATAACTATAATATAATATGAGTTAGGCATGCTGAGGGAGTCCTGTGCGTGCGTGCGTGCGTGCGTGCGTGTATGCACGTGTGCACACGTGCACGCACACACACTTCTACCCATCTACACAGCCAAATGCTCCTTTTTCTTTTAAGCCTAATTCAAGTGTCTTCTCATTTAGGAAGAGTTCTCAGCTCCCTTTGCCTGAAAATGTCTTTCTAAACTCTATATCTACCTTCTGTCTCCTTTTACATTTTCTCATATAGTCAGGCCAGCGCTGTACATGTCATCTAGCTAGACTGTGATGCTGCCTATGTGGGAGCCACCCCTGAGTCTTCTCCAGGGGTCTTATCATACTGAATAACTTCGAGTTTGCAGTGTGCTGCTGCACGTGTGCCCTCGCTGGATCATCTCAGGTGCCTGGTCAGCATTATTACCAGCGTGTAACCATCTCACAGAGGAAGCAGCCATCTGGAGGGACAGCCCTTGAATCCAGATCTTCTAACTTGTCCTCTTGTCTCCGCGGTCCTCACTCCCAGGAACACCCACTGTGAACGGGACACCAGGGCCTCATGGGTGAAGTGCATTATTAAAATAGATCCTCACGTCAGACTTCCATCCCTGTAGCACCACCTGCTCACTTCGAAGACAGTCGGCAGGCCTGGGGATGCTCCTTGAAACCTTCTCTTCCATCTCCTCCCGGATAACCTGACTCCGTGGGTCCCAGAGTAATGTGTTAATAAAAGATTCAGGAAGAACTAAAGTTGGACCAAGGACAACCCTGCCTCCTTGGTGGGAATGTAGGCAGAAGAGACCGAAGGGGAGAGGAGCAGACTCAGCTGGTTCCCATGGACTCCGTGTGGTGGCCTCACACTCACTGGGCACTTATCAAGTGCCAAGTACCACACTAGGCACGTCCTGTGGGTTCTCCTCCAATAACCAGCTTCACAGTCTGTGTTTCACAGGAGAAAAAGGTGGTGCTCAATATTCTGAAGGGCCTTTTCCAAGTCCACACCACCAATACATGGCAGAACCAAGATTTGAACCATTTTCCAGCTGTTTTCAAAGCCTCTGCCTCTGCCTCTACTCAATGCTGTATCCCAAAGCAAAAAAGACCTGTGGACAGTTGATCCTATAAACTCCTTACTCTCCTGATGCACTTCCCCTCCTTCCCTGGCTGCTAGCATGAGGCAGGGCTTTGCTACAGTCCTGATCATTGAGTTCTGAGAAAGAAGGAGGCAGGCAATCAGGAGGTAAACAAAGGGGATGAGAAGAGTAGAAAAGCTGTGAAGAAAGGCAAGAAAACAACACTTGGGATTGAGAATTCTATAGAGAACTGCGGGGTTTGACTCTGAAAGCTCCTTCCAAGTGGTGAGAATGTTTAGAGTGCTTGCTATTGTCATGCACTCTTGTAAGTACTTTGCTTGCAAGAAACTTAAGTGGAAATTGGGACAGCTCAGAGGATAAAGCCCTGGCTTTGCAGCCCTGGGACCCAGGGTAGAAGCCCAGCCCTGGCCCGTGTTGACCCATATGCTGAACTGGGGTGTGCTTCCCATGCAGGAGGCCCCCAGTTCGGTTGTTGCCCCCCCCCCCAGTTCAGCCCCTGGCTCATGGGGGTGTGCCTTCCAAGCAGGAGGCCCCCAGCTCAGTTCCTGCCTTGAGCAGCCTTCACCCACATGTATGGAAAGAAACCATATTGAAAACTGAGGACATACAACTATGGAGACTGCTCTGGGCCCTCCCCCTTCTCTCTGTCTCTGCCTCTCTCTGTCTCTGTCAAAAATAATAAAATAAATCTTAAAAAAAAAAAAGAACTTATTTAATCCACCAATACCCTGGAGGCAGCGCTTCGTGCAATTTTGGGTGAGGTACGTGGAAGGTATTTTCCCCGTGGCTCTCTAGGTGCTGGGTTATACAACTAGCATTTGAACCCTTGGAACAGGAGGCTACGGTCCACATTCCTAACCACAGAGGGACTGTGATAGAGCAGGCCTGCCTGAAGGAGATGAAAATCCCAAGTTTGAAGTCATGACCCCCTGCCCTCAAAGGATTTAAAGAGATGACAAATCACAGAAACACTATTGTGACCGGCACAGGCAACAGCCCTGAACCATGAGGTAATTACGCCATTCATCTCTGTGAAAATCCCCTCCGGTGACTTCTACAGGCCACCGGCTGCCAGCCCGGGCTGTGCACTAGCATTACCCGAGGAGTTCTTACAAAACACTGTTGCCTGGGTCTCATGCCAGACCAGTTGAGTCGGAGCCTCTCAAGGGGGCTCCGTGTCCACATATTTTGAGCTGCCCAGGTGACTCTAACGCACAGCCTGGCCTGGGCACCATGGATGCAGGTACATGTGCAGGGGCCATCCCTGAGTGGGAAACCAACGTTGCCCAATGGCTGAAATCTTTCTAAGTAGGCTGCCAGGACATGGTCACGAATGCTCTTCTGCCCCTCAGTGCTCAAGAACAGGCTTTGTCCCCCACGATTGCGTTGGTATCGTCCATGGCACCTACTGAAATTAATGGTTGAGTCACAGAATCAGAGGCTGGCTGGGACCTCCCTGATCAGTATGCCCAGTGCTCCAGTGACAGTCTTCAGAGTTCCAGGGGTCTGTGGAATGGCCCCAGGGGACTGCCTTGGGGTAGAGGTACAGATGCAAATCATTTGTTTGGCAAAGTTTCCAGGGAACTTGAAATGGG
Source organism: Craseonycteris thonglongyai (assembly GCA_004027555.1). Lineage (NCBI taxonomy): Eukaryota > Metazoa > Chordata > Mammalia > Chiroptera > Craseonycteridae > Craseonycteris > Craseonycteris thonglongyai. The sequence continues at coordinate 84,793 of PVKE010002164.1, forward strand.
AGGTTAGAAAGACTGTCCAGAAAATGGCATGACGTGTCTTCAGCTCCTCAGTTACAGGTAAAATTACTGATCGGGCCCCAGCTCTGGGACAGTCCACATGTCTAACCAACGTGGCAGAACCAGCATTCCGACTTACAGCCTGAAGCCTGGTCACTGCTGTCCTTGGACCACTGCAATGGCTGGCCTCATCCTCCATTCCCTGAATCGTGCACATGTCTCTCTCCTTATAGACGCTCAGTAATGTCAAGAATAGGAACTTGGCATTATATCAAATCTCTGCATCTAATGCCCTGCAAGCCCACACCTAGTACACAGTAGAAAACTAATGATGATTTCTTAGGTAAAATAAATACAAGAGCATAGATCACCTGCTCTCTGAACTTCTTTGTGTAATAACTAGATATGCAAAGGCCCAGGCATACACAAGGATAGGCTTCAGACAGAAGAAATTGAGAGAAAAACAAACAAACAAATAGTCAATAGATTAGTGGAAAGATTTTCATCCTCAATGAAATGTGAAGAAAAGCAAAAATTAAAAAAAAACACTGGTATTCTTTTTATCCATCAAATTGGTAAATGATTTAGGTCAGCAACATTCCAGCCTAACGAGAGTATGAAAACTTAACAATCTCTGAGATTGTTGGTGAGAATATAAACTGAATAGCTGTTTTAGAGAGCATACTGTATGACAACTATAAATATGAATACACTTTGACCCAATAATTTGTATCTAAAAAATTATCCAAAGGAGATCATTGGATAAAAATATAAAATACTGTTTATAATTTAGTCAATGAAAATAACCTAATTATCCTTAAAATCAGATTGATTAGATAAGTTAAGGTACATCCACACAATAAAATAATATGCTGCCATTACAAAGGTAATGGTTCTTCAGTCGGTACTTTCTTGACTCTAAGTTGGTACTTTGGCAGGCACCAAATCAAGGTATGATGGAAGGAAGAAAAGAAGAAGGAAAAGGACAGGAAGAAAGAGGAAGGAGGGGGATAAGAGGCCTGCTGTCTGCGTTTGCCTAGCCAGGGGTGGCGAACTTTTGGCGATTGAGTGCCAAAGTTTATGAAACAAGAGTATACTTGCTCGACTCGCGTGCCAACCCATCGAGTGAGATAGAAGTATCGATTATTTTTATGTCTATAAGAGCATAAACAATAATTTTTTAGATGGTATTCACAGCTCCACGTGCCAAAATAATTGCTCCACGTGCCACTTTGGGCACACGTGCCATAGGTTCGCCACCCCCGGGCTAGACTGAGGATTTCCTGGGATGCAGGGAGGACACTCAGTGCTAACACACGGGAAAATCCCAGACACTCAGGATGAGCTGGGCACCCTGGCGGAAGGAAGAGGGAGCCTCATCTCTCCTTGGCTTGAGAACAGACAGTAAAGGAAGCCTATTCTGCATCAAGAGAACTGGCTGCTAGATGTCAGGGAACATGGATTCCAACCCCAGCTCTGCCACTAAATAGCTGTGTGACCTTAAGCAAGCCACTAACCCTCTCTGGGCCTTAGTCCTTTCCTGTAAAATGAGGGATGGGACCAAATAGTGTGAAAGTCCCTTGAAGCTCTATCAGTTCAGTACTGAGACTTCTGTCTGGGCTCTGGCATTACTCTTATGGTGTTTCTGCAGGAGAGTATCTGTTTCTGGACCAGGGACCCTCTGTACACTTGTGCCTGAACCCCAGGGCCTGACATAATGTTGGAAATGTGTGGGTTGGCTCTCCTCCATCTGGAGGGTCCTCAGGGGAGCAGGCGGTCACTGTCTTCCCCAGACCTGGAAAGTCCAAGTGGAGGCCAGCTTGGCAGGAAAACATTATTACTGTCACAGGCTTTTAGCAAGCAGGGAGTGAACAGAAACAATGGGCAGCGAATCCATTAGCTGAGCTCCAGCAGGGCCACCCCAAGCCGGATGAGGGCAGGCTGCGGTGTATTGAAACTGGTCCCACTGGCTCAGTGGAGCCGATTATGCTCAGCTCTTCCCAACTCTGCTTTCAGTGATGTCACCTGCGTAGCTTGAAATCATGGCTCAGATGGGACTGTTTACACCATGGAAATTGGCAGGGGCTAGAAATCTAGTTTTGCTGTTGGGTTGGGGTTGGGGGTGGGGGTGGGGGTGGGGTTGGGGGTTGGGGTTGGGGTT
>PVKE010002165.1:0-86845 GCA_004027555.1 Craseonycteris thonglongyai
CTGGGGGTCTGTGTAGATGGACCTGGGGGGTCTGTGTGGATGGATCTGGGGGTCTGTGTAGATGGATCTGGGGGTCTGTGTAGATGGATCTGGGGGTCTGTGTTGGTGGATCTGGGGGTCTGTGTAGATGGACCTGGGGGTCTGTGTGGATGGATTTGGGGGGCGGTGCAGATGTTCCTGACCTAACAGACCAGCTACAGCCTGGTGTTCCACAGGTCCTTACTTGAGAAGGTTAAGAGATGCTTACAGGGGACCTTAGGGGACAGTGGGGTCAGATCTGTGGTTTACTGAGCTGAGGGTTGGTTGTGGGTCGAGCATAGTGAATGTCTGGGAATGCCCAGCTGGGAGACTGGGGGCCCCTCAGCTTCCCCAGAGGGTGCAGGGAGAGGCAGGCAGGGCACACGGGCCCATGCCAGGCGGCTGAGCTCAACACTCCAGCAAGAGTCTCTTCAAGGAATGGTCCTGTGTGGTTCATATAAATTCTGAAAGGGTGAACACATTTATGGATAAATGGGGGTCTGTTTTAGATTTCCCAAAGCCTTTGAAATGGAGTAATAAACACATCTATTCTGAGGTGTTAGATGTCCCTGATATGGGGTTGGGTTACGCCAAAAAAGCCATATGCAGAGTGTAATAATTGTTTCTGTAAAAATTTCTTTAAAGCATATACAAACATACACATTTGTGGGCTTGGACATACATAGAGAAAGTCGTCTGGAAGGTTAAACAGCAAACCTGTCAACAAAGACTTTGCCTTTTTACTTTTTCTTTTTTTAAGATTTATTTTTATTGTTTTTGACAGACAGACAGACAGACACAGAGAGAGAGAGAGATAGAGACAGAGACAGAGAGAAGGGGGAGGGCCCAGAACAGTCTCCATAGCTGCACATCATTGGTTTTTCCACATAGTTTTATTCCACAGGTGGGCGGGGCTGCACAGGGCAGGAACTGGGCGGGGGTCTCGCCCCAGTGAGAACCAAACTGGGGGCACTCCCCAGTTCAGCATATGGGTCTGCACGGGCCGGGGCCGGGATTCGATCCTCAGTCCCCAGGGCTCCAAAGTGAGCGCTTAACCCATTGAGCCATCCCGGCTTCCCCCCTTTTATACACTTGATGTACTTTGTAATCTTTGAGAAAATGTAAATGCACACTCTTACTTTTCTAATGACAACAACAAAAATAGAACCATACTTCTTAAAGCTGGATAAGAACATGAAAAGAATCTGAGTCACCCTAGGACAGGAAGAATGGATCCCTTTTTTTTTTTTAATGATGAATAAGAAACTGGCTTAGAAACTGACAGCAAGGGGTTGTGTTACTCAGGTAGCTTGTCTTTTCTGGGAAGGTTGCAGGGGGAAATATTGCCGACGCTGAGGCCTCCAGGCACAGGCCTGAGCTGACAGGGATGGGTGGGAGTGGGCAACGGGCAGCCGCAGGCTGTACCTGGGTACACGCCGGGGCGGGGGACCAAGTTACCTTTATAGGGTGGTGACATGAAACTCTCAGTTCCAACCCAGGATGGCAGACAGACCATTGAGAATTTTCCCAGAAGCCTTTGATCTGTGGTCCTCTGGGAACTGGAGGTGTGACCAGGGCCCAGGCCTGGTATGGAGCTCTGGTGACTCAGCCCTGGCATAGAGTGACACAGGGAGGACAAAAGGGGGCACAGGAGGCACCGCCAGTGGGTGGAAGGGGTGCCTGGAGAACTTGTCTGGCATGTGGGCTCAAGCTGTGGCCAATGCTGTTATCTGGAGGCCCATGGGCAGGTGGCAGTGACCCAGGTGACAGGGTGGGGAGGCGAGGGGCAGATAGCAATTCCTCTGCCAGTTGCTTGGCAGTAGTGCCCACTTCCCCCATCCACAGCCCCCTCCCCCAATCCCCACCCAAGGGCACCCTTTTGGAGCTGTGCTTTTCCCTCTGAGGCTGCCCCTGCTGAACTTGACATGAGGAAGGGTGTGTGTACTTCTTTGGTCCTGCCCTGGAATAAGGCTGTGAGATAAAAGAGTGGTTACGCGGAAGCAAGTGCAGAGCACCCCAGCCTGGGAGGGGACAAATGTGCAGGGCAAAGAAGAGAAAGGCGAGGGTGAGGAGAGCAGGCCTGGATTAGTGTCTCAGGCCCACCACGGCTGAGTTACTACTGCAAGGCCTAAACGTCTTAGAGCCACACGTATTCTATCTGTGTATCAGGGACAAGAAGAGCATCCACTGCGTACCTAAATCAAATGACATTTGTTATGAAAACAGCCAGCTCTGTGCCTGGCACATAGTAGGTGCTCAGGATATCTAAGTTCCTTTTTTTTGTTTTTTTTTGTTTTTTTTTTTATGTCTTTTCACATTTATAGAGAGTAATTATCTTTTTTTCTTCAATGCATATTTATTTCTATTTTACTCTTGACAGATAGAGAGAGAGACAGAGACAGAGACAGCTAGAGAACCGAACTGTGGGAACTCCCCAGTTCAGCATGTGGGTCCTGCCTGGGCCGGAGCCGGGATTCGATCCTCGGTCCTCGTGGCCTCAAAGCGAGCGCTCAAGCCGCTGAGCCGTCCCGGCTTTCCTGAAGTTCCTTTTTTTTAAAGTGAGGTCATGACAGGGCTGCATGACCCCTGGGAAGTCCCTGGTGCACTGTAAGACCCGACAAATGTTGCTGGTTGTTTTCATCACTCCTCCAGCCCCTCCCCTGTGAAGCCAGGATTTAGCTGCTTGAGCTCTGTGTCCCCCAGCTCTGGCCATCTGATCCCTGGGCCTTTAATGGTCATATATTCTATCAGTCTCTTCAGAGTCTGTACCCACTGGGGATCCAGCGGTCCCCCAAGCCCTGGTCCTCTCCCTCCCTGCCCTCTGGTCTCTTTGGGCCCACGCCGGCCGTGGCCTCTGCTCTGGGTTCTGGGCCTGCCGGCAGGGCTGGCTCTGCCCCCTGGCCTAGAGGCATGGGAGGGGCCCGAGCACAGCTGGCACGCAGCACTGGTTCCTAATGGCTACAGCCAGGCAGCGATGCGGTGCTTGCTGCCACGCTCTCGCAGGCCAGCTAACCGGTGGTTCCCAGCCCAACTGCTGGTGGCTGAGGGCCTGCCTGGTCCCGGGAGCTCAGCTGGGAAGCCCAGTGGGGCTGGGCTGTTGCCTCTGCAGCTTCTTCTGTCCACGTCCTGTGAGCAACCTGGACTCTGAGAGCTGGGGTTAAGCAACGTGAGACACCAGGGCCCCAAGTTAGCAGGCCTGGCAGCTCTCAGGTTTTCTCTGCGGAGATCCCTCAATTCAGACCCCCAAACCATGTTCATGCATTCATTTACTAGAGACCTACTATGTGCCGGAGGCTGAGCTGGTCCTCGAAGAGCCCACAGCGGAGGTGAGAGTCTGGAGAGGGTGCCCATCACGTGGTAGGTGGGTGGAGGGAGCTCTGGCAGTGTGTGCCTGGGCGTTATGGCGGCTCAGTGAAGAGACATCTCATTTGGGGGGGAGGCAAGATCAGGAGAGGCTTTATAAAGGCATGATGCTTGAGCTGCGTTGCAAAGGGTGGGCAGCAGTTGGCCAGTTGGCCAAGGACATTTTCTGAGCGGATGTGGCCAGAGTGATGGGATGTGAGGAATGCTGGGCTGTGGGGCCGGGCCAGAGCTGGACCATGCAAGGCTGGGGTGTGACCCACTGATAGATGGGCTTGGAGTATCATGTCCATCTTTATCTCAGAAAGATCCTCCTGAGAAGTTGGACAGGTGAGGATGGGGGCAGGGAGTGCAGGCTGGGGCAGAAATCCAGGCGCCCACAGTGTGGGCACGGGGGAAGGGCGCTGTGCGAGGTATTTAGGAATCAGAGCTGGTGGGAATCCCAGATGATGGAGGAAGTGAGGGGAGCTGCAGGGGCCCCTGGGTTTCTGGCTCAGCCAGAGGTGTGGCTGGAGGTGCCATATGCTGTGAGGGTATAGGTTGCGGGGAGTCTCGAGAAACCTGGGAGGCAGGACTGGAGTGGGGACCTGAGGGCGGTTAGGATTTGCCCAGATAGTGCCCGGGTTGGGCCAGGCTTGCAGAAGGAGAGCCTGTGTCACCAGGCCTGGAGGTGGTGGCCCAGGGAGGGGCAGGGTCCAACGTGATGGATTGAAAGGCAGGCACATTTTATTCCATAACTGGTAGCAACCCCTGGAGATTTTTTTTTTAAGATTTATTTTATTGTTTGAGAGAAGGTGAGAGAGACAGAGAGAGAGAGAGAGAGAGCAGGTGGAGGGCCCAGAGCAGTCTCCATAGTTGTGCACCATTAGTTGTGGCATCATTTCATTCCACACAGGTAGGTGTGGGGCCGTGCAGGGCGGGAACCGAATTGGGGGCCTCTCGTGTGGGAGGCGAGAACCTTCACTGCCATCCTGGTGGTTATCAGCTGCACCACAGTTCACCATAGGGGTTTGCACAGGCCAGGGGCAGGATTCGATCCCTGGACCTTGAGGTTGCAAGGCAAGTAAGGGCTCAACCTGTTGAGCTATCCCTGCATCCCACCCTCTGGAGATTTTTGGAAGAGGGAAGTGACAACCAGGCATTAGGGATGCTGATGTTGGGGCCCTAAACTGGGGCTTGTGCTTTTCAGGAGCTCCCCCAAAAGATGGGCTGCAAGGCTTAGGCCCCAGCTACATGGCCTCGAGTACTTCCTGTTACCCTCCGAGAATGGCATGTGAATGACCAAATTGACATCCACCCTCCACTGAAGGGCAGGTCTGCTGAGATAGGTGGGGGTATGCTGAGGACAGCAGTTTGGGGTAAGCAAACAGACACAAACAAAACTGTTTCTGTACAACAGAAATGAGTATTTTGAGTGTCACAGGAAGGGCAGTTTCCAAAGAATTTCTAGAAAAGTGGCGTGAGCCAGGTCAGCGTCACTGAGGCAAGAAGCAGTGTGGCACCTCGGCCCGGGCACCTCCTAATTGCATCCTTGGGCAGACCACTGAACCTCTCTTAGCCTCAGTTTTGCCGTCTGCAAACTGGAGGTAACCTCACAGGCTTGTGTTTTTGTTTGCTGGTTTCAAACACTGCTTCTTGCCCCAAACCTTCCGGGTATTTGAGGTGTCCAGTCCGGTGGTGCATGTTCCGTCAGGCGCACACACACCCTCCCCGCCGCTCCCCTCTGTCACTCCCTGAGCTTCCTGCTTTTTGCCTCCCGGGAGGCCTGTCCGACCTGCACCCTCAGTCAGTTTTGAGTTCCTTGTTCCTGGGAAGGTCCACTTATCATGTTCCATTGACTCTTATTTCCCAAACCCTGGTCACCCCAGTGTATCTGAAGAGAATTTGCTGAGCTAAATGGGAGTTAGGGGAGTCAGTTCCTTAGACTTTTTTTTTTTAATAAAGGAGAGGAGGGTCTGTGCAGAGCTGCCCGTGGCTGTGTGGAGAGCAGAGCAGAGGCTCTGAACCGTGCCCGGCCTGGCTGGACGCGGCTGGGACCTTGCCCAGGAGCTGACTGTGCGCTGGGGAAAGGGGTGCAGGGCCCTAGTGGGGTCTGGGGAATGCACTAGGGGTGACCTTGGTCTGGACAGCGAGGCCCGCTTCCTCTGTGAGTGGGCATAGGTGTTGGCCATTGGGCCCCTGTGACGAGCAGCCCTGCCTGCGGGGAGACCTTTGAAGTGTCTCTGCCTTCTGGAGGCGGCCCTGGGGGGCGGGTGACTTCTCAGCAGGGTCCCTGTGGTGGTCGTGTTGGCAAGAAGGCCTGGGCCAGAGTCGGGCTGTCTGTCTCTGGCTGGGTGGGGACCACTGCCTATTTGAGTGTGGGAGCCGGTGTTTCTCGGGTTTGTGCTGACCTGTGCCTGTGCCCCTGGCACAGGGATGCCCTCTGGAAGCTGGGCCTTGGTGGACCGCGGGCGGGGTGGTGTAGTCATATGAAACGTACGGCATAATTAATCTGGCAGACCCTTAATGCTATGCACAATTGTGCTGCATGGTAATTAGGTGTAAATGGTAAGCAGTTCACATCAGTGTTTCTGTAATTAGTATTAATTTTGCAAACTAAGTTTATGCGGTTTTTCTCTTGCTCTGTTAGTTTTCTAGCACAGGCGATTCCTAGCTCTTGGAGGCATTCTATTGCAAATGTTTGTTTATAGGACAATGTTTTGTGTTTTCTCTCAGAACAATGTTATGAATGGTTGTGAGGTTCCCAAGCTGGTTTCCAAATGCCTCTTTGGCCTGTGCTGTAGGTGAAATGTGGGACGCATGTGCGGGGGAGGCCCCGCCTGGAATCTTCCTGCTCCAGGCTGTGAGAGCTGGGAGCACAAGGGGAGTGTGCGTGCTTTCGTGTGTGTGCATGTGTGCGTGTGTGTGTGCACATCTGTGTCTCTGTGTCCATATACTGACTTTGGATGTCCCCCCCAACCCCCTCCACAAATGGCTTGGTTTTGGTTGGGGCAGAGGGTGAAGAGGAAACCAACCCTGGGCCAGTGGGCACCTGCGCTAATGGCGGGCGCGCTCCTCTTTCTTGGGCAGGAAGCGGCTGTGCTCCAACAGCAGCGCCCAGGCCCTGGAGACTGGGGGACCTGCTGGTTCTGGCCTACGAGGGGGTCAGCTGGGGGATGGATTGCTGTCACTCTGGGAAGGGGGTGAAAAGTGCTGGTGGAGAAAGTATGTGCATGGTTGGTGTGGGGAGAGAGTCGTCACAGGCAAGCCAGGGACTCAGCCGCCCAGGGCCTGGGGCAGGGGGTGAGTCCTATGACTGGCTGGCACTCTGACCAAGGACCCTCATGACCTGGGGCATCTGGGGGCTGGTGAGGACTGCACATCCCACAGCAGGTGTATGTTCTGGCCTGGGAAAGGGGCCTTTCCGTGGGATTGGCTCAGTGCCTTGGGGAGCTCTGCCAAGGGACCCCGAGAATGGGGGTTGTGGGCAGTCACTCTGGGCACCACAGCACTGTGCTGGGAATGTTGCAGCTGCTGGGGGTGATTTCACACAGTCCTCTCTGCCCCCAGGGTCACCTGGAGCAGGGAGGGGCGTGGAGGGATGGGAGAGGCACCCAGCTTGGTGGGAGGGCAGCAAGGGTACAAGACAGGAACTCTGATCTCATCTGTTTGGGGGAACAGACACATCTATATACATGTGAAAAGCTAAATGATCACACAACAGAAACTGATTAAGGACCCCTGGGTGGGTAGCTAAGGAGAAGTGGGGGAAGGGATGGAGGATGGGGGTGGGGGTGAGTGAGCCCTCAGGAAGAGAGAATGGTGTGAGTGTAGGCATGCATATAGAAATAGGGATGTGAGCTGGGGAACCGTGACTGGCCTGGGAATGTTGGGGTCAGCTGGAAGAGGTGTGGGGCCCGGTCTGAGCAATTTGCCCAGGCCGTATGCAGGAAGCCATCAGTCTAGGACCAGACCAGAGTTTAGATGTCGCCATGTGTAAAAATCATTCGCATCGTGGCTTTGTTCGTTTGTTTTCATATAATAGCGTCATTGAAATATAATTCATACACCGTACAATTCACCCGTTTAAAGAGTATATCTTCAATGATCTTTTAGGCCATTCGCAAAGTTGTGTGACTCACCACAATGAATCTTAGAACGTTTCCATTGGGCATCATGGGTTTTGATTGAAGAAGCCATGTGTGGGAAATGCTTGCTGAGTGGCTTCAGTGGGAAGTAGAGGTACCAGAGGCAGGGTGGGGGGACCCACTGCAGAATAACTGGCAGGGTCTAGGCCTGTGGTGTGAAGGTCCTGGAGGGAGCGGGGAGAATAGAGACCCGGAGATCAGGTGTCTGATAGATGGGGGCTTCAGTCTCCTCCCGGGTTTTGGACTTTGGCAGCTGAGGGGAGGGTGGTACCACTTCCACATGGAGAGAGGAGCCAGAAGAAACATGATTCTAGAAGAGTAGGGTTTTAGGCGACTGCAAGTTATTCAGTGGGAATGGCCACAAAATACAGAGGCCACACGAGGTCCGCATTAATTCCAGCCCAGGCATCTCAACAGAGGAGAATTCAGAGCATGGCCCGTGAGGTGTACCCACTGGGCAGTCTTGGGAGCAAGACCCCGCCAGCCCAGGAGACAGAGCAGAGGAGCCCGAGGGCTGGGAGAGACCCAGGAGCATGGTGCTCGGTGGGCTCGTGGGCAGGAGTGAGAGGCAGAGATGCCACTTGCGTGAACTCCCAGAAGCAGCGGTCTCTTGTTCACCCCTGTGCCCAGCCTGGCTGTGGCACTCAATACATGATTGCTGAGTGAGTGCTTGGAGAAGGCAGTGATTAGCTGGTAAGGATGCTGAATTGAGCTCAAGGGCCTCAGGGATGGAAAAAGGTTCTTTGAGCTGTGGGTGACTATCAGCCAGCGGTCCATTCAGGAGACAGAAACCACATTGTGATTTGAGCAGGACAAGTTTAATATAAAGACTTACTAACTATAGTGGGCGGTTGGCATAATGAGAGATTGGCTAGTAAGAAGTAAAAAAGGACTGCAAGGAATACTGAAACAGCATATGCAAGAACAACCACCCCTAGGGTTGCCACAGAGTGCCCAAAGAAGAGGTCCCCCCGACCCTGCTCTTGATGGAGAGGGCATGGCCATGGCTCCTTGGGTGCCAGAGAAGTCACTGTGGTGCCATGTTGGCAGAATCAGCTAGAAACCTGTCCTCTGGAACTCACTGGACATCCATCCTTTTGGGTCGCAAGGGAAGTTGTTCATGACAAGTATCTTGCTGGAGGCACACTGCTACTAAACGACGCAAGGGGAGTGCTGGGTGAGGTTGCTGGCTGTTGCCCACTGTCAGGCCCTGGAGAAGCCGCGTGCCCTGGAGAAGCCGCGTGCGCTGGAGAAGCCGCGTGCGCTGGAGAAGCCAGATCCTGGCGCTGAAAAGCACCCTCGCTGCAGGAGCCGGTGCTGGAGAAGCGGCAGGACAGGACTAGGTATTGGGGCAGCCACAAGGGGTAGCCGGGTCTGGCTGCTGGACAACTTGAATAGGGTGCAGGAACCCACCAAGAGAGCACGCTGAGTCTAGGAAAGAAACCGCCCTCCCTTCAATGTGTCTCTCCTGCCCTCCACTGAACAGTTTCATGTGCCAGCTGGTGAAGGGGAAGGATGGGAAGGACCTCGCTCCATTTTCACAGAGCGGGCAATGAAGGGTGAATAAATGAAGTGGCCCATTCTCCTGCTTTGGCCACGCAGCTACCACTTGCAGCCTTTCACACACATCTGTGCTCCCCTCTAACAACAAAATAGCTATGTGTCTACCTATCAAGACACAGCTATCCTTCTTACTGAAGGATACATGTTTTTACTTACTTTTCCCCAAACGAAGAGTCCCAACAATTACTGTATCAATCACTGTCTACATGAGTAACTCCTCAAACTCATTCATAGTCCCAACGCATATTCTGTTACCTAACGACTCAATTACAGAGTTAATTTCCAACATCTTGTATATAAAATGGGAAGGAGGAAAAAGAAAATGCTTACCATGTACAAATAAACACACATATATATCAAGTAAATAGAAAATATGCAAAACTACAACAGTGCTCATTTCTATTTGTGTTCACGAGGCCACATTTGGTATCGGCTTGCTTCCCCCACCATCCATCCGGTATTTGCTCTGTGCCCAGCTGGGACCGCAGCCGGCCAGGCCGCTTTTACCTGGTGGCGGGACCCAAGCCTTGATTCTTGAAGGCTCTGAATCCTCAGTTGTCTTTTTTTTTTTTTTTGGTTGCTATAGTTTTGTATTACCCTTTACCTTGGGGTGTGGAAGTTCTAAGTGGAGCCTGAGAGAATCCCACGAGTTCCAGATAGTCTTCCTTGTCTCTAGTCTATACCAGCAATCCAAGTTCTCCTTGGGAACCAGGATCAGTCACTCCAACCAGAGGAGTAATGCCTTCATTTTGGTCTGTTGGCTCATGGGCACAAGGCATCCCAAAAAGCCAGCCGAATGACTTGTCTTCCAGTGGAACCACTGTGGTGTCCCCTTTGAGGGTCACAACATTCAGCGCCCCTAGTGGGTTCAGCGATACGGGATGGGGTGGGGACCAGACGCAGGGGTCAAGGAGACAGTATGAAGAGGCTCTGGAGCTGGCGGGTGTGGCCCATTCTTCAGAGCATGCGGGAGAAGCAGAGAAACACACAGGTGTGCACACGGGCCACCTCTGAGGGAGGACAGAATCAGACGCACACTCGTGGCTGCCCCAGACAGCACGCCCCACCCGGGTCCAGTATGGCTGATTCTCACGTGGACTTTCAAAGCCTGGCCACCCTGAGTCCCTGACCCCCCAGGGTGTGGGAAGCCCACCCAACGGCCACAGCACACACAACAGAGCTTGTCCTGACTCGTCACCCTCAGAAATGCTTGCTCCTGTGTGGAAGTCTGTCTGGGCTCATTTGGCTCCTGAGAACAACTTCAGCTCCTTACCAGTGTCTATTTTGGGTATAAACCATTTTTTCTCTCTCCCTGCTTTTGGGGCCGTGTCATGGTAACCATTAATATGAGCAAAAGAGTCTGATTCAGCTCCTCTCTGCCAGTGTGGGCACCACGGTGGCAGCAGGTTTGGTGTGATCAGACATGCTCCCACTGACGGTGCCCGGCCTCCCGGGTGGTGGGAGAGCCACAAGTCATCGTGCTGTGACTCTGGAGCCGGGCAGGTGGGCTTGGGAGCGGGGAACGCAATGGCAGGATTGTGGGCCAGTGGCTTTGGGTGTTCTACGGGCAGCTGGTGGCTTGGGTGGGAGGGACGTTTCTGAAAGTCAGAGTAATGGTATGATGATGTGGATCTTCACTCTTGTTCAGAGAGAGCAAACAGTCAGTAAGTGGCACTGGGACCTCTTCCTCCTCCTCCGCCAGCCCCAGTCTTGTGACCGAGAGGGGCCATGGCAGATGGACAGCTCTGTCTAGGAGGCCCTGACATCTCCCCTTGGCTTTCGCTGGCTCCCAGTTTACCAGGCCTGGAGCTTCTTGCCCCCTTGCCAGATGAGTGGGCGACATGGGGCACTATATACCCTTCTGCCTTCTGTCACCCACAGGACTTGTTTGAATCTCCTCCCAAGCTCAAGGAGGACATGCAGGCATGAGGCTGGTATCTGTGGGCCGCGTCACATCGGGGGCACAGAGAGCTGGTCTGGGGTCTGTGCTAAGCCTGCTTCTGCAAGTGACACACAGACCTGGACTGGCTGTCCTGCCCTGGGGTCTCCCACCTGGGTGACCAGGGAGAGGTAACAAACCTCTCTACGCCGTGGTTTCTCCTTTTATGAAATGGGAACGACATCAGAATTGACGTCATAGGATTGTTACGAGGATGAAATGAAACAATGAATGTTCCTTAGCGGAGTGTTGGCACATGGTAGGTGCTCTATAAACAGTTGAAGGAATAAATGAGGGAATGACTCCGGCACTGGGCCGGGCACCGCTTGAAGGTGTGTGCCCACCACTGCCTCTGCCCCGTGGCAGGCAGGCCGAACCAGGAAAGGGACACTAGCCAGAAACTTTGTTTTCTGACCAATCTGTGCCCAAAGTTATTGCGGCTGCAGCAGCACATGCTGGTTGTAAGAGCTCATTCTGGAGGAGAAAACGGGGCTTCAGGTGGGACAGGCCTGGGTGAGTGTCTGGCTCCACCACTTACTAACTGGTTGACCTTGGGCAACTGTGTTAACGCTCTATACCTCACTTTGCTCACCTGGAAAATGGGGATAAGAATAGTACCCACTGCAGAGGGTTGGAGTGAAGTGTAGGGGTGAACAAGATGATGAAATTGTAAATCTCTATTTACAGGGCCTGGCACGTCCTAGGAGCTTACTGAACACACGCTCCTGTTAGTGCGATGTGTGCTCACAGGCACGCCAGGGATTTCAAGAAAGGAGAGAAAACTGTGGGCTGGATTAGTCAGGAACTTCTAGCTGTTAAAATGTGTGGAGTGTGTTCTCTGTGCCAGGCACTCTTCTAAGCATTTTTAATGCCTTTCATTTTAATTCTTACAACAGCCCTGTGAAGCGGCTACTACCAGTTCCCCCATTTTACAACTGAGAAAACTGAGGTACAGATTTGCCTCAGGTCACACAGCTGATAAGTAACAAGGCTGGGGTTTGAACCCACACCGTAGGCGTCCCGGGAAGGGCTTCTGGAGGCTGAGATGAGCTTATGAGTCAGGACTGTCAGCCACAAGGCACAGACTCACTCACATTACTCACCGCGCAGGAGATTCACAGATGCCCTGCCTCCAGGTAGGGCTAGATGCAGGGGCCCCGACGGTGGGTGACCTGAGTGTTCCATCCCTCTGTCTTCATCCTTTTGTTCTCGGGTGACTTCTCCCCACAGCAGCCAGCAGCTCCTGACTCACATCCTACCCTATTAGCATTTTTCCATTGCGCCCAAACCTCCCTGGGAGGCCTCTGATTGGCTGTGCCTGGCCACATGCTCACTCTGTGACAAGGGTGAGGGGTGGGGTCAGCACAGCGACCAGCCCCCCCTTGGGAAGGAGGGGAAGGTAACTAGGTAGACTTAACCAAGCAAAGTCCACTAGGAGAAAAGTAGACCGCAGTAGAGGGAGGCAGAAGGACCTGCTACTCAGTAATTCAGATCCAGGACCTGAGATGCAGCAGTAATGACATTAGACTGTTTTTGACAGAGCAAGAGTTCAGGTTCGTGGACAATTATGTTTCTGTTTCTGGAAGAAGATAATTCTCTGCAGGCCCTGTGGGGTGACACTGTGCGGATGCTGATTTGAGCAAGCTTGAGGGTGAGATGGGGTGAAGAGCTTGGGGGTGAGCCGAGGTGATCAGCTCAGGGGTGCTGACAGGATTGGGGTTGGTGAGGAGGGGGGTGGGGGGTACAGTGTGGTGGTGACGGTGGGAGTTGACTCCACAGGGACAGTCCAGAGGTTCCAGGAGATGGTTGGACCATGGGCCTTTGGTGTGAGTTGAGCTAATGCGTGAGCCAGGGTTGTGGTTAGGGATGTAGGCCGCAATGGCAGGCACAGGTGCAGTTTGGGAGGACTGTGAGGGAGGGCACCATGCCGTGCATGGGCTGGACTTGGTGGAAATGATGTGTTACAAAAAGTAACATTTCATGAGGGGTGGGGTGGGGGGCGGGGAGGGAGGTACCACGTTCATAGCTGGTGACAGCGCTGTGTGGGTGTGAGGAGCTGATAATGGTTATTCTGTGGGATGTGATGGTTTCATAGAGCCGCAGAGGTGGAAGGGCCTTAGCTGCACTCTCAACAGAGGGGGATGGAGCCCACCCCCAGCCAATGGCTGCATCTGGGCTGAAGCCCCCATTCCCATCCCCATTCTCTCTCTTGTTAAAAGTTATTTTTTATTTCCTCACAGTCATCTATGCCTATACTTTAAGTCGTCAAACGGTACCAATGTCTCTTCACCATATGCAGTTGTTCCTTGCCCACTCCCACCCTCTTTCTCTTCTCAGAGACAACCATTTTTAGCTATTTATTCTAGCAATGTTTTGATTCTTCTATTCTAGACATTTTCTATCCATTTCCTATTCAGTAAATAAGAACTTAGCTCTCTTACATGGCCACCCTTTTTTCTCTCTAGCCATCCCCCTAAATAGTTCTTACAGGTATACTATTAACAGTACCCGACCAGTGTTCTTTCAGAAATGTTTTATGCATATTTTAATATATGTATATGCATGCATGTAGTAGGCAGGGTAATTGCCCCCAAGGACAGCCACCTCCTAATCCCCTGAGCCTGTGACTATGTGACCTCATGTGGCAAAAGGGACTTTGCTGATGGAGTGAAGTTAAGGGTCTTGAGAGGGGAGATTATCTTGGATTACATGGGTGGACCCAATGTAATCACAAGGTCCTTAGACATGAGAGACAGGAGCAAGAGAGTGAGAGAAGGCCACGTGAGGGAAGCAGAGTGAGACTAACACAGCGGGAGAAAGACTGGCCTGGGCTGGCTTTCAGGATGAGCCACAAGCCAAGGAATGTGAGCCGCCTCTAGAAGCTGCAAGAGTCTAGGCAATGGATTCTCCCCAGAGCCTCCACAAAAGAACACAGCCCTGCCCACACCTTGATGTTAGCCCAGGGATGAGAACCGTTTTGGACTTCTGACTTCCAGAACTGCAGAAAACAAGTTTGTGTTGTTTTAAGCCACTCATTTTGTGGTAATATGTAACAGCAGCAAATAGAAAATTAACATACGATGTAGTATATGAGGTCTGTCTGGAAAAAAATGCAGCCATTGTCAATATAACAAGAACCATTACATGGCTGGATACTTTCTGGACAGCCTCTTATGTGTATATGCAAAAAATGTATGTGTATATACATCCACATCTACACATGCAACTGCTATTCACAGCTGAGCTTTGTAGTATACTACAATAGTTCCAGTTTTCCCTGAAGTTAATAATTACCTTCTATTTTCATCTGCCTTATTTTCTTTCTACCTTTTGCACATTCCTGCTGTACCTTCTAATAGCTGTCAGTATGGCTTTCCACAAGGGCATTAGAGTCAAGTATTATATATTTCAGTTTCTTTTTTTTTTTTTTTTTTTTTTTTTTTTTTTTTTTTTTTTTTTTTTTTTTTTTTTTTTTTTTTTTTTTTTTTTTTTTTTTTTTTTTTTTTTTTTTTTTTTTTTTTTTTTTTTTTTTTTTTTTTTTTTTTTTTTTTTTTTGCCTTATCTATTCTCTTGCTCTCTGCATGTGATACATTGAAGCTGTCATTTTGTGGTCATCCTTGGCATTTCCTTTGCCTTTCTTCTGGTTGGAGTTCCTGTTTTCTGGATCTCATGTCTTCATCTTGGTTGGTCTAGTCCCTCATTTGGAACACATCGTCCAGGACAGATACCTGTCAATATCCAGATTCATTCAGTTCCTGAGCTCAGACAGCAGAGGACAAACAGTGGTTTTGTCAGATTGAAAAGATGGTTCGGGGAAGCCGGGATGGCTCAGTGGGTTAAGCGCCTGCTTTGCAGCCCCGGGGACCGAGGATCAAATCCTGGCCTTGGCCCGTGCGGACCCATATGCTGAACTGAGGTGTGCTTCCCATGCGGGAGGCCCCCAGTTTGGTTCTCGCCCCCCCCCCTCCTGTTCAGCCCCTGGCTTGAGGGGGTGTGCCTCCCATGCCGCAGGCCCCCAGCCCAGTTCCCACCCTGCACACCCCCCACCTACCTGGGTGGAAACTATGTCAGAAACCTGATGATGTACAACTATGGAGACTGCTCTGGGCCCTCCCCCTTGTCCCTGTCTCTCTCTGTCCCTCTCTATCTCTGTCAAAAACAATATAATACATCTTAAAATAAAAAAAGAAAAGATGGTTGGGTGGCAGTGGGCAGGTGATGACAGCGCTCAGCGTGCCTGAGTCTTGAGTGACTGCTCAGATCTGAACGGTGGTCCTCTTTTCACTCTAGTGCTGGAGACTCCCTTCCCTGTTCTCCTGTGTCTTAGAGGACATCTCCCCTGACTTCCTGAGAAGGAAGTATCTGGAGATCGCTTTATTCCACTCTCAGAATTCTCAGAATTATAATTAGGCTTCGTAAAGAATTCTAATTGGAGAATTTCAAGGGTATTGGTTCTTTGTCTTCTTGCCTTTGATATTAATGTTGAAGCCATTCTGATTCCTGAAACTTTCTATGTCGCTTTTTCTCCCTCTCTAGAAACTTGTAGGATCTTCTCTGTGTCTCAGGGTTCTGAGCTTTCAGAACGATGTGCCTCAGCATGGGTCTGTGTTCATCCTACGTGCAGGATATTCAGTGGCCCTTTTAAGTCAGCCAACTCGTGTTTTTCAATTCTGGGAAATTCTCTTGAATTAATTCATCGGTAAATTTTCTCCCCTTTGTTTTTTTTTCCTTTCTGTAGCTTCCACTTTTCAGATGTGGAAACGTCTGGACCAGTTCTCTAATTCTCTTTTCCATCCTCTCCTTTTTTCTGTTTTTCTTTTTACTGTACCCCTTCTGCCGAGTTTTGCATTTCTCCGAGCATAGTTTTCATTGCTAGGAGTTCTTTTTTGTTCTCTGAATGTACTTTTTTTTAATAGCACCACATTCTTGTTTCATGAATGTAGTACCTTTGCGCAGAACTTCTGTTTCTTTTAAGTTGTGTATTGTTTTGTTTTGGGTTTGGTTTATTTGTTCTGGTCTCTGTCTTCCAAGTTAGAGGCTTCCCTCAGATGTACAGTGGTGCTGGGTTGTTCTTTCAAGATTAAGAAGAGGGGACTAAAAAGCTGATTGGAAGATAGGAGCGTGATCCACTGGACGCCATTTGGGTTGTGGTGTCAATGTCTGTATCCTGAGGCCTTTCCTCTTGGACGGGTTAGAGTCTCCAGAGAAGAAGATAAGGAGCTTGCTCCCAGTGTTCTGGGAGCCCCGTGTGGGGACGGCGGCAGGACGAACGTCGCACTTACAATAACCTCCATCGCCTTGGTTTTGGTATATTACCTGTGCTCTCAACGGTGCTTCTTTGTACAAAGACCTTCTGTGTTGCGCTCTCCACAGGACAAACCTTCAGACTTCTGGGGGCGGTGAATCCAGGGGTTTTACTTCTTGCACTCTGTCCTCTTTATTTGCACACACGCATCCACTTCACCCCTGGTCCCAGGGTACCTGGTACTATCATGTCACATGTCTTTTAAGGACTCTGTTATAAACCAGCTTTCGTGTGCTTTCTGAAATTTGGCTGTCACAGGTCTGCTTTCCAGACTCTAAAATGTTGGTGGTGGTATCCCTCTGTTCAGCCCAATCTATGCAATCTGTGACTTTATTTAAAAAAATTTTTTTCTACTCAGTCGGCTTGAGAGAGTCGTGAAATTTGGCAGGTATGATCATATCCCCAATTCTTTGTCCACAAGAGTTTTGCCTTTGACATAATGATGACAGTGACCATGTCGGTATGATACCCGGATATTGTCATGATGGGATTTCTTAACATATCTTTTGTAAAGTTGTTGTTATAGACACTATTCATGGCCGCTGTGGATATGAGAAGTATCAGGAAGGGAATCAAAGCTGCCCATCATGGCGGGTGGGTCTTGGCAAAGGGTTTTTCTTCGGTGATGGTTTCTGTGGTGCCGCCTTCAGCGTGGGTGTGGCGGGGGCTTCGGTGCCAGGAGCAGCAGGGCCGTGCTTGGCCAAGAACTGTCACGGTGGACACATGTCGCTGTGTGAGGACTGTGGGCCCAGAAGCAGGTCACTCCCCTTGGCAGGGCTGCCTGAGAGAAGGAAGCGTCTAAGGGCAGGCGGGAAGCCCTATGTCAAGGCCTGGACCTCAGCCACCACAGTGGGCCCCTGGGGTTGTGCAGCGCGGGGCCTGCCCCGCCATATGCCGGGTGGTTGTAGATGATGCTGGGTGACTTCGCAGGGACACTCGGTTCCCCCGAGTGACACAAAGGAACCTGAAGACTGACCCATACCAGATGCATTTGCTGTGAGGACAGCGCATGCAGCTCATACCAGGGGGTGTGTGGAGGGCGGGGAGGAAGAAAGAGCATTTCCTTTCCCTTCCGGGGTGTCTGCCGTCAGGGTCAATGTCTTGTGATGTTCTGTGTTTTTCTCCTGCTTCCTTCCTCTTACTGGCAACCAGAGGTTCTCTGAAAGGTTTTTATTTTTCTCTCAGAAGCCCCCTCGATGTTTCTAGGCTGCATTATTTACCTCTTCCTTAGTGCCCGGGTCCCCACAGATTCTGTTCTGGGGCTTTGGGGGTTCCTGAAGACGTCCCAGCCTTGTCTGCTCCTCCTGTTTGCTCTTGGGGCCTCCAACAGCTTGGCAGGGCCGAGGTAGCCAATGTCTTGTGGATCATCTAGTGCAAGTGTCCCATTGAACGGATGAGGAAACGGGGCCCGAGAACCCACTGCCAACTCTAAGTTCAATGTTCTTTCTAACCAGACTCTGCCTCTCTTAGCTTCCACAACCTTTTGAAGGTGTTGATGTGTGTGTGTGTGTGTGTGTGTGTGGCGGGGGGGGGGGGTGTTTGGGCTAAACTTGGGGAGTGGGTTTGAGGGGGAATTGCTGGCTGATAATGGATGGAAGCCTTGTGGAGTTCTGGGTCAGGCTTGCAAGAGTTGGTTCTGTGGGTGGTGTACATGGTGGGACAGAGCTTCACAGAGACCCCCTCAGAGCTGTAGGGTGAGAGAGAGCTGGATTGCAGCTCCTGCTTTCACACTGCAATGTGGACAAGTCCTGACCTTTCTGAGCCTTGGATTCAACTGTAGACCGGGGACAGTGACATTATACTAGGAGCTGCCCAAAGGAGGACCGGCTGTCACGTGCTTAGCCCAGCGTCTGACACATGGGGCTGCTCTCTGTCGCCTTCTGCTCCCGCTCGTGTCCGGCAGCAGACATTCATTGAGCCTAGCCCCGGGCTAAGCTTACAAGTGTGCAGTTCACCTGGGGTTCCTTGGGGCTCACCTGTGGGGCCTGGAGCACCTGTAGCCTATTTGGGTTTTAACTTATGGGGCCCCTCCTGTCCTGGTCCTAAGGAGGCTCCTCCCACTCCAGCATCCCCCCTCCACACTCAGGACAGAGCCAGCACTGGGGCACCTGCCTCCCAGCCAGGCACCCATCCCTGGGGAAGGGGCTGCACCCCGGGGGCGACCCAGGCCTGGGCTTTCTCCACTTCCTGGTTTTGCAGGGAGCCTGGCTGGAGAGGGATGAGAGAAGGCCCAGAGGGCGGGGCAGCGGGGGAAGCAGAACCAGGAACTGGAAGGGGAAGGGTGTGCGTGGGCCCAGATCCAGCCTGCCTCCCACTTTCCTCCTCCTGCCAACCCCCTCCCGGCCCTGGCTGGCGTTCGGGAGGCAGGGGCCTGGCCCAGGGCTCCTTCTGGGGGGCGGGGAGCAGGAGAACTCTGTCTCTGAGTGAAAAGGGTTGAAGGCGAAGTTCTCCAACCCCCCAGCGGAGGCCTGTGGCAAGGGCTTTGTTATTTCACTGGCTTGAGGCCCACACCTGAGGCTGGGAGGGTGAAAAATCCCCTAAAATTCAGCTTTGTGGGTTCAGAGGGCCCCCTCAAGCCCACCAGCTTTTGAAGGCAAATGGGTTCGGTTCATGGGGTTGGGGGGAGAGGGGCCTCGCATCCTTCCTCTGCGTGACCACGGCGGTGGCGTCTCCCCACCAGGGGGGTCCTCGCCCCAGGACACTACAAACCTAGGCCTTCAGCCTGAGCTCACCCTCAGCTTTCTCTGGGCCCAGTGTGAGGTGACATTCATTTCACTGCATCCTGTGAGATCACTTCCACGTGGGGCGGGAGCAGTGTGGGGGTGGGGCGTGTGGGGAGGACAGATTAGAAGGAAAATGTAGCTGGGCTGGGACTGCTGGGATTTCCCAGGGGGTGGCTGGGGTGGGAGGGAAGGTGCGGGAAGCTTTTGAAGAGAAGGGAGGAGGAGGGAGGCAGCTGGAAGTCTCAGAAGTGGCGCCCACTGTGCCACAGCAGTGCGGAGACCTCAGAGGCAGGCGGTGCCCTGCTAGCTGAGTCTGCCTCGGTTTCCCCCACTCTCATGAGTGCTGGGCTGTCCTGCTGCCGGTGAGGCTGGGAAGAGAAGTGAGGCCAGAGGCCAGCGTGGCCGCCCCAGGAGGGGCCTGGCGTGGGGGTGCTGTGTCCTGCTGACCCTTCTCTTCTCGGTCCTCACAGGTGGAGCCATCGGAAGCCCAAACCCACAGGCAGCCTGCGGCCGAGCTTCACTGGACTCTCACTGAGCACCCGGATCTATGCCTAAGTCTTAACTCCTGCTCACGAAGACCACGATAATTCCTTCCCCAAAGCCGAGCAGCCGCCGAGCCCCGCACAGCCCCAGCCTGCCTCCCACCGCCCAGCCGCCCGCCATGCCCTCCAGCGGCCCCGGGGACACCAGCAGCTCCGCTCCAGAGCGGGAGGAGGACCGCAAGGTGAGCAGCCGGCTCTGCTGGGGACCTGCTAGGGAGCCCAGGAAGGGGGTGCGGGGGCGTCCCCCAGCCACACACCACAGCTTACAGGAGCCGGGCGCGGGACCGGGCTGCTCAGGCCCACACAGGGCACAGGGAGGACAGATGGCCCTGTTTTGGCGATGAGGAAACTGAGGCTTGGAGAAGGTCAGCTCCCAGCAGGAATAGGGACCCAGGCTCCCCAGCCCCCCACCAGCCTGGTGACACTTGAGCAGCTTCAGGCCTCAGGTCTGTGCAGTTGCTGAGTCAGTCTTGCTGAGTCCCCAGACCTGGATTCCTTTTGGGATTGACCTCTTCCTGGCTGTGTCCTCAGGGGAGAGTCACCTTACCTGTTGTAGCTGCTGCCTCTGTTTTCCTAGGGCGTTCGGTAGCATCTGGGAGGCCAAAGACACGTTCTGGGGGGCTGGGCAGACGTGAAGCTGCAAAGGGCTCCCCATCCCACACAGCCAGTCACAGGGCAGTCACGTGGCCGTGGCCTGTCAGGGTGACACCCAGTCATCGCGGAGATGGTGACTTCCCATCCCCACCCCCAGCTTTGAGAAGTGTCCCTTCTGCCTGAGCCCCAGGAGGGGTGACCTCTTTGCCCTTCTGCCAAACTCCAGAACGGGCCTAAGTCGGTTAGAGGAGACCACCGCAGGCTGTGGGAGTCCCCGCTGGGTCCTGACAAGCTGCCCTGGGACCTCACCGAGCTGTGTCCACCTCTGTGCAAAGCCACCTCAACCCCCAGCTCTTGGACTCTGTGTCTCCCCATCCATGAAATAGTGACCCCGGGAAGCGGTGCTGGCCATGGGCCTTCCTGGGTGACCTGTCTGACATGCCCTGGACTCCGCGGTTCTCTCTGCCTGCTTTCCCGAGCAGGGGCAGGGGTGGTGGTGCTTGGTGGTATCGGGGAGTAGCAGGGTGTGTTCCTGGGGCATACTTTGTCTTTCTAGAGTCAGGGTGGACACCTGGGGCCAGGTGTGGGGCCCCGAGCACTCTGAGGAGCATCAGCTGTGCTGGCCTGTGTCAGGGTCAGCTCCCAGGCCTGCTCCCTGCTCACCTGCCTTCACACGTGCGCAGCCCCTGCCTGCGCTCGCTCGGCCTTTCTGTGTCCTGGGTGGTTTCCATCCATTTGGCCCTTGGGGGAAGGACAGATGGCCCTAGTTTACAGATGAGAAAGCTGAACCCGGCTACTCAGCGGTGGGTCCAGATGGGCGCCTGGTCTCCCTCCTCCTGGATCGGAGCCTTTCCTATGGGCCTGCCTGTGTGGGTCCTGGTGTGGACACACGCACACGCACACACATGCACACGTGCACACGCAACCCAGACATCTGCCTTCCCCGCCTGGAATCCTGCTGAGCGCCGTGGGATGGTGTATACTCAGCAAGCTAGAGAGAAAGTACCTGCTGCGGCTGACTGGGTGGGGCATCTAGGGGCTACCGGTCACGTCCATCTTTCTGTCCCCACATAAAGAGACAAGGGAGTCAAGGTCATCCACAGGCCTCCTGGCTACTGCTGCCCAGGATGCAGGCAGGAGCATATCCAGACCCTGCCATCAGCCAGGGCTGTCGGTGGCCACCTGTGCTCCTGAGTGGCAGCTGTGGCCGTGGGTAACTCCCTCCCCTCCTGGAGCCTGGCTTTGCGCCTGTGCTGGGTTAGGTGACCCTGACCCTCTTCCCCTGCGCCGATGTCTTAACTGGTGCTTATACAGCTTTGTAGCCCTGTCCTTGGTGGTGGGGAAGGTGGGGGCAGCCAGGCCAAACTCCCCCTGTGACTGGACTGTGCAGGCCCCTCCCACAGAGAGCAGCAGGACAGGTGCTCCATTCTGACAGCTCATAGTAAAGGGGCCCGGGATGAAGAGGCAGCAGCCCCAGGTCCCAGGCCGGAGTGTTACACTCACTGGAGATGTGACTTCGGGCCATCTGGGCGTGGGTTTGCTCAGCTGTGAGATGGGGGTAGCACTTCTAGCGGTGCCTGTTCTCCAGGGTGGCTGTGGAAGTCAGATGAGGTCATGGGCACGGAAGTGCCCTGCAGACAGCAAAGTCAGGTCCAATTATGAGGGATTACGACTGCTATTCTTATCTGCCCATAGTAACTGCCCTGGCTCAAGTGGCAACAAACACGTCCCCAGCCCCAGATCCTGGAGCAGATAGAGCAAGCTGGGAGACAGGGGCTGGGGCCCGGCGGGCGCTCCTCCCCGGCCATCCACGCCCACAACACACAGGCCGGCTCACCTGGCACACCTCCCTGGCACCTCTGGGCCGGCTCCCGCTGTTGCAGGGAGTCGCCCAGGCAGGGTGGGTGGAGACACTGAGCCGCCACAGCTACCCCGTGAAAGCCAGGCCTCAGGCAGGGCTGCCGTGTCCCTGCACAGGACGAAGCTGGGCTTGCGCTAGAGTCCAAGGAGCCTGGCAGAGCTGCCAGGGGCACCAGGCACAAAGGAACTGCCTGGGGAGCCAGAGGGCAGGGCTGTGGCCACCCACTGGTCCCACATGCCCTTCCAGCCACCCTCCCGGCCACGCCTCCAAGCACCTTTCACTCCAGGACTTCCTGGAGCTGCCAGGCCTTTGTTCATGCAGCTTCCTCTGTGGTGCCCTTTCCCTAGTTTTCTCTCCTCTCCTCTGAGCAAAGCCCTTGCTCTAACTGGCCTTGCGTTACAGTCTGTAGCGGACCAGTGGTTCTCAGAATGTGCGCCCCGTCTGTTCATCCCTCGCTGGACAGTTTGTTTTCATACCGTGGCTATGTACATAATGCTGCAGTGAACACAGAGCTACATGCTAAGTGAAATAAGTCGGAAAGAGAAGGACTCATACCTATGATTTCATTTATATGTGGACTCTAAAAATAAAAAACTGAACAAACAAAACAAAAGCAAACTCAGAAAACAGATCGGTGGTCACCAGAGGTAAAGGGGTTGGCAGTGGGCGTAAGGGGGTCCGGGGGCCGATTGTATGGGATGCTTAGTAACTAGACTTTTGGGGGTGACCATGCTGTAGTGTATACAGATGTTGAATTATAATGTTGTACACTTGAAACTTACATAATTTTTTTATTGTTAAATTTATTGGGGTGACGTTGGTTAGTAAAAATGACATAGGTTCCAGGTGTACAATTCTACAGTACTTCATCTATGTCTCGTGCTGTGTGCTCACCACCCAGAGTCCGTTCTCCTTCCATCACCATGTATTTGATGCCCCTCCCTCCTCTCCACCCCTCCCCCTTACTCTCATGTAACCACTAAACTACCGGTATTGACTGTGTCCATGAGCTTTTGGTTTTTTGTTACTTTCAGTTTTATGTTCCACCTGTGAGTGAGTTCATATGGCTCTTGATTTTTTTCAGTCAGATTGATTTCACTTTACATGATGATCTCAAGGCCCGTCCATGTTGTCGCAATGGGAATAGTTCATCTTTTCTTACAGCTGAGTAATATTCCATAGTGTAAATGTACCACAGCTTTTCTATCCAGTCAGCCATCAAAGGGAAACTTATATAATAATTTTTAGAATGTGATTTCTAAACCAGTAGCACCTGGAAAGTTTAGAAATGCAAAAGCTTGGGCCCCACCCTAGACCTGTTGGATCAGCAGCTCTGCGGATGGAGCCCAGTGAGCCTGGGTCCTCCTCATCACCAGCCTCTGGGGGTTGGGAAGTACCAGTGGGGATAATACCCAGCCCCACTGCCGCTTCTGGAGGACAGGGCCCCAGGGCGTGACTAGCACACAGTAGGTGCTCAGAAAATATGCTGCTGACAGGATAGAAGGAAAGTGAGAGTAGGTGAGAACCTATTCTCCACAGGAGAGCAAGCCCAGAGCCCAGGATCAGGCCGGCGGGGCGCAGAGCTGTGGGTGGCAGGGCTGCGGCTGCGCATGCACAGGGAAGCCTGCAAATGTGGTGTACCCGGCACCTGCCCAGCACCCCACCTCCCTGCAACCTCCCTGTCCATATGTTGAGCAGGGACGGGCTCTTTGGGGAAGCTGGGAGGTGGCAGGCTTTGGGGGTCAGGGTAGATCAACTGGCCAAATGTGGCCACAGCAGAGGGAGGGGGGTGCGAGCCTTGTGGGAGATCGGTGGGCGGTTCACAGCAGGGAGGGCAGGAGCTCTGGTCCTGGCTCAGAGATCATGGAAACAGGGTGACAGGCCCTGCATGGAAGGAAAAGGGGGGCAGAGGGAGCAGAAAGAGGAGCAACGGCGTTCCAAGCATTGGGGCTGGAAGAATCTCCTCAGATCCCCAAATATGAATCAGTGACTGACCAGGAATCCAAGCCCCTGGCTGGGCCCCTGACCTTGCTGCTCCCCAATTTCTTCTGGCCTTAGAAACATAACGGTCAAGATGCATTGAGTGCTCTTTGCCAGGTGTTCTTTTAAGCTCTGTACTTGCATTCTTCTTACTTAGTTTTTACAATGACATAAGTAAGCTCTATTATTTTCATCACTTAATCTTATTAAAGACTACACTGATGCTCAGAGAGGTTAAGTCACTTGCCTAAAGTCACACAGCTAGTCGGTGGTAGTGCTGGGATTGGAAAACAGGCAGCCTGTACTGTTGCTGGCCTCTGCACTCTTCAGGTCGCCTCCTGCATGAAGGGTGGGTAGAGTGAATGGTGCCTCCCGGCTGGAACGCTCCATAGTCCCACCCACATCTCTTTTGCTGTGGGTTCAAGTACATTTGTTTAGACTGAAAGTTGGGATGGTCAGAGAATGCTCTTGCCCTGGGGTAGGTGTTGGGCACACTTTATATCCAACAGGAGCTCGCGTACACAGGCTAGCATGCACGATTGTGGGCTCGTGGGCCACACATTCACACACCAGATACTCCTCAGTGAAGACGCTGCTATGGACCATGGCTTCCTGCCATCCTTTCTTCCCTCCTTTCCTCTCTCCTTCTTTCCCTTCCTTCCTCTGCACACATTGCTTCTCTTTCCTTCTCTTCCTTCAGCCCTCTCTCCCTTTCTTTCTTCAGACGGGTACTTTTTCTGGTACCTAGCACATAGTAGGGCTCCATAGGTCTGTTGGATGAGCTGAATGAACATTCCCGGAGGACCTAGTAAAGGGAAGGGATAAGACGATGCAGTGGGTAAGACATGCCTACCCAACAGCTCGCCTGCTGGGTGGCAGAAGCGGTGGGGGGAGGGGCATACGTGTGCCAGGGAGCACAGCAGTGTGCCTGTGTGCGTGTGTGTGCGTGTGCCCTGTTAGGGCTAGCACTGTGGCCAGGGCTCTTCCCTCCTCACTAGGTCCAACCAGACAGGCCTCGTGAGTACTGGCTTCCCGTGGGCACTGACCGCTTCCTGTGCTCTGCTACGCAAAATTGAGGGCATCCCTGGGTGGGGTTGCCCCCAGCACCCCTCTCAGCTGTTCTTGTCTGCCCACAGTTGTTACCCACCCCAGGCACCTCTGCCTTTACTGCACTCGGATGCCCACATGCCTGTCACCTAGGGCAGGCTGTTTGCTTTATAATAGTCACTGTAGGGGTCATTTAAATAGTACATTTAAACAGTTACAGAAAAGGCAGCTTTACCCTTATCCCTTCAGGGACACAGCTAATAACAGTGGTGTGTTCATTTTTAGCTCAGGGGACTCAATTGGATGCTTGGGCATACAGAGCAGGTGGGTGATGTCAACAGTGCCCACCCCTGAGCGAACCAGGCCCTGCATGCTGGGCTTCAGGTTCTCTAAAATTCTCTGAGGAAGGTATCACTACAAGCCAAGCTTTCTTAAGCTTGCAGTCAATACAGTCTTGAGTGGCGGACAGTAGGACTCTGGAGACAGGCCTGCATTTGAACCTGGGCTCTTCTGTGTGATCCAGCCATATGACCTCGGAGCAGGAAAACAAGAGGTTTACGTGATATGGTGTGTGTGAGTGCTCACACCGGGGCCTAGCATGTGCTAAGTTACTCTTACATTAATGATTTATTTTGAATATCTATCTATCTATCTATCTATCTATCTATCTATCATCTATCTACCTACTTCCCTACCCTCCTACCTACCTACCCACCTACCTACCTATCCACTCACCCACCCTCCTGCCTACCTACCCACCTACCTACCTACCTACCTACCTTCCTACCTTCCTACCTTCCTACCTTCCTACCTTCCCGCACATTTGTTAAGCTCCTCAATAGCCCTAGGATTTCCAGGGCATGGGAGAAGAGTGTAGCAAAAGCAGATGGGAGTGTACCTGTTGTGGGTCTAAAGTCTGCTGAGAACCCGGCATGTGGAAGGAAGGTTATCCCTGTCTAGGTCTGTAGGCACAGTCAGGCCTGAAGTCCCTTCTCCCTTCAGAAAAGAAGCAAAACTGAGGCAAGTGGCAGGGAGACCTCAGTCCTGTGGCTAGGTCTGTACCTTCAGAGGCCTGGGTGAGGGGCCATGGCTGAGCCTAAGGTGACCCAGCTGGGGATGGAGCCCATCCCTGCCAAGAAGCAGGTGCCATGGGGCAGGGGCGGGGAAAGCCAAGCTCAGCTCTGAAGAGGGGAAGAGGGCAGGCAGGGAGCTGAGCTGCTGTGGGTGTCTCAGGACAGTTGGGAAACAGGGGGATGCCCTTCCTTTCTGGCACCTGGACTGGGCACAGGGCCTGGGCACGGTCTGCAGCTGCCTCCGTGGAGAGCCACAGGGCAATTAGGGATGTTGCTTATAATCATCCCATTTCACATTTGCACAGTGTGAAAGGGCACATACAGGAGTTTCCTTTGCCCAGCAATTAACTCACTTAATCCCCACAATAACTCTGGAGGCTCCAACTGTCATTATTCCATTTTACAGATGAGGAATTGAGATTGAGAGAGGTTGAGAAACTTGGCAAAGGTCACGGGCCTGCGCAGTCGTTTCAACTGGTTTCTGGTGCCTGGTGGCGTGGGGAGGAGGGTAGGCCATGCTGCCCCTGAGCGGGCTGCGGACGGAGTGCGTGTGCGTGGCGGGGCATCTGTACAGGCGGCGGCTGCAGAGAGTGGGCACGCCCCACTCTGACCCGGAGCACAGTGTCAAGTACTTAGGTGTTTACATGCTGTCTTTCCCTCCAAATTGAGTTCCCTATTTGCTTATCTCTATATCCAGTACAAGTAGGTGCTCAATAAATGCTTTTGAGCACATCCGTGGGCCCGGCCTTGCGGTGGCCCTGAGACCGCAGAGGTGAGCACGGTGGGGCTGCAGTGTGCTGGGCGTGTGCCGAGTGGGGTCTCATCCGGAGGGCGGGAGGCCCTAGCATGGCGCACAGGCTGTGACGAAGGGCCTTGGAAGACCCATTTGGCATTTATGGAGCACCTGCTGTGTGCAGGGACCCGGGAGCTGTGGGGGACTCGGGGCAGCGGACAGCACATGGGGGCTGCCCTCCAGGAGCATGCCTTTTGCAAGGGAGGGGAGGCTTTCCTCAATAATTAGAACAGGGTGATGACGGGATAGCTCAGTGGTTGAGCGTTTGTCTCACAATCATGAGGTCCAGGGTTCAATTGCTGGCCCCGGCCTGTGCAGCCCCACATGCTGAACTGCGGCACAGCTGGTACTCGCTGGGATCTCAGTGGCAAAGGTGCTCACCTCCCATGCAGGAGACCCTGGTGAGTTCCTGCCCCACGCGACCCCACATCCACCTGTGTGGAATGAAACTACATCACAACTAATGATGTACAGCTATGGAGACTGCTCTGGGCCCTGCCCACTTCTCTCTCTCTCCCTCTCACTTTCTCTCAAAAACAATAAAATAAATCTTTAAAAATAATAATTATAATAGGAAACCCACTAGGCAGTCAGTGAATATTTGTTGAAGATTGCTGCCTAATTGAAACAAAAGGCTGATGAGCTTTGGGAGGCAACTGAGATCAGAAGACATGGGGGCTTTGGAGGTCTGCATGGAAGTGTGAGCACCTGTCACAATCCCTGGTGCCACTGCGTGTGATGATGGCTTTGCACACATTCAGCCTGTGCCCAGCCTCCAGCACCTCACCCTGCTGCTCCCCAGGCTGCAGGCTGTGCGCACAGTCAGTCCGTGCACACAGTCGGTCTGTGCCCAGCCTCAGCACCTCACCCTGCTGCTCCCCAGGCTGCAGGCTGTGCACGTGTGAGCTCGTGTTCATGCGGGGTCCTGTGGCTGCAGCTCTGCAGACCTGGTACTCGGGCAGCCAGAACAGGGCTCTGCCTGCCCGAGAAGCCCGTCTGTTTCACGGGATTCCATGACCACAGACAGGCCCTGAGAGCCAGTCAGCCAGTTGGCAAAGGCTGTACATGTTTCTTGTCCCAGGGGGTCCTGGCAAGTGGCTGGCAAGATCTGGCAAGTTCAGCCCCTCGACTCAAACACCAGCTTGAGACATCTGCTCAACGGATGCTGGGTCAGTAGCATCTGGTGCGTGATCTGAAGGGAGCACACAGGTCTGGTTGGCTGTCTTTGGGGGAGGGCCTCACGGGATGCATCTCTCTTGGGGAGAAGGGTATCGTGTCTGGGTGTGAGGCACCTGGGACAGCTGTGTGTGTGGATGTGTGCATGTGAATGCTGGTTTGGACCTTGGACCTCCTGCATGCTCGTGGATTCACAATCTGCACACACGTCAGCAGCACACAGCATAGTAGGGGATGGTAGGTAGCATGCTGCAGTGGGCTAGGAATCAACAGATTTAAATTTTGGTTCTAAAGGCCTCCTCTTGGCTCTCTGATCTTTGCAGGTTAGTTAACCTCTCTGAGCTTCAGATTTCCCACCTGTGTAATGGAAAAAAAATAATACCAGCTCTGCTGTCTGTAAAGTGTAAGAATAAAAATGAAATAATGTGAAAATGCTTTGTTAATTATCATGTACTGTGCAAATGCAAGAGATTATTATCGTCATAGCCCAGCTCATCAGAATGAGAAGTTGTATGTAGCTTAAAATAATCCATCCAGTGAGCTGTGTTAAAATGTAGGTCAAATCATAGCCTCAGAAGTTGAGACAGGCTGATGGTAGCTAGCTACCTAATCTAACAGGCCACCAAATGTGAAGGTGCTTTGAAAGCTGTGGAGTTACATAAATGTAAAGTGAAATGATTATGTTTAAGCCTGGAAGGTCCATTTTAGTCCTCCTGTTTCCTGATTTGCCGTCATAATGACCAGAGCGGCACTAGAGCCTCATGCACAGTTGTACCTGTGTGGATTTGTGTGTGAGTCTCTCTGTGTGTATGGACTCATTTACTGAGCACCTACTATGTGACAGCCACTCATCAACTATATTTGAGGGCCTACCCTGTGCCAGGTGCATCGGTCTAGGCTCTGGGAGTGCCAAGGTGAATAAGAAACAGTACCTTCCCTCAAGGAGCTGGTGGTCTGGCCAGGACAGCAGCCAGCAGTCAGTCGCAGTGCTAGGTAGTGGGTGCTACAGGAGAAGGATCTATGAACTCAATCTAGGTGGGCAGTGGGTGGAAGGGGTCCAGGGGAAGACAATCTAGGAAATGAGACTGGAAAAAGTAAGGGTTTGCTGGTCCACCTGAGGGGTGGACAGAAATAAGGGTGTGTGCCAAGGTCCTGGGGAGGGGAGCAGCCGATTTGGCACCTGGCACCGTCTGTTTGTGCACAGGTGGGAGGAAGACGGTGGGGAGAGGAGGCCAATGGGGCTGTGGGCCAGATCCCGGGGGCCTTCCTTCACGTGACCTAAGGAGCTTGGCTTGTTCTGCAGGCTCCTGGGAGCCCCTCAGCAAGGGCTTAAGCTCTGTGGAGTGACATAATCAGCTTTGCATTTAGGAAAGATCAGGGGGCCCCAGTGTTCCTGAGTATCGCACTGCAACAGTATCAGCCAGATGTTGGGGTGTGTCTGTGGCAGTGAGTGATGGCTGCATATGCAGGGCAGGGAGCTGGGATTTGCATGGGGGACAGGAGGGGGGTGGGGGGAGGGAGGCACTCTTGTGAATAGTTCTAGACAGGATGTCCTGTGGGAACGGAGGAAGTTAGCAATTCTTGAGTGACTATCACGTGTCAGCTTTCCTTCTATAACCTTATTTAATTGTAACGTTGCTGTAAGGTAGATATCATTAACCCCATTTTATAGGTGAGGAAAACAAGACTCAGAGAGTAGCTTGAAGTTACTGATGAGTAAACAGCAGAGCAGAAAATCCAGGCCACCTCCGCCCTCCCAAAGCCCTCCTAACTAGAAGTTCTGCCTCCTCCTGCCACCTCCCCCTGGAAGGATTGGCTAAATTAATCCCCTTACTTGACAGATGAAGAGACCAACCTGGGCCCAGATCTGTTCCTGCTAAATTTGTTGCTGTTTTCCAGCTGCTCCAAGTCACTGGATCAGATTCTTCCCTTTTAGAGTATTAGCGACGCTTCTTAATTCAGTGCTACTTGCAGATTTGATAAGCATGTTTTAAATTCCTTTGCTCAACCCAGCAGCAAAGATATTGAATGGAGTGGGCCCTGCGACAGATGGGAGAATGAACCCCTTGCTATTCCTCTTGGAGGGACATGGCCCCCAGCCACCTGCTCACCCTTCTCGGTGTGTTATCCCCTCTAACTGGTCGTGTGAACCAGTCAGTCCCGGAGCAGAAGGTATCGCCTTCCTCTTTGCCCCGTGACTTGTGACCGCATCGCGGAAGCATGATGTGTTGGCCAGAAATAACAAGCTTTTCACAAAGTTGTGCTTTGGAGCCTGATGGAAAGGGCATGGGGTCGCTCAGGCCTGGGTGCAGGTCCTCAAGCACAACTTGGGGGGGGGGCACCCAAGGCCCGAATGCTGGACTGGGCGCAAAGCCCCCCACCCTGCACCAGCCTGAGGCGCAGGCTGAGCACACGGCAGTCCATCCACCCTGGCGTTCTCCACGCTTCCGGCAGGTCAAGGCCTGGACAGGTGGTGTGGCATCTGGGCGTTCTGCCCCTCCCTCCTGGGTGTGTTGCACTGAATTGAACTCAGTGGAGGGAGAAACATGCTGAGCACGGGTGGCATAAGGTGAGGACTGACAGCAACTCTGCAGGTGGCACAGGGGTTGGCTATCAGGGGTCCCCCAAAGGCTTTCTCCTCATGCTGGTGGGAGTTGGGCTTTCCAGTCCTGAAATGTCAAGTGCCTTTGTGTGGGGGTCATTTCTGCATGGTAACTGGTTGCTTTTTCCTGGTCAGAGGCTTCGGTTGGCTTTTGTGCCTCTGATTAGTTCAGAATAAAAGTGAGAAAATCAAATGAACCCTCTGTAAGACGTGCATTTTGTTAAAGAAATGGCTCAGAGCCTAGGATTTCTGGGCAGCAGGAATCTTTCTAGACCCCAAGGCTGCCCAGACGGATCCTGACCCACTCTGGCACCCCATCTCATCTGCTGTCCTGTGTTCCAGTCCTGTGAGCCCGTCTACTGGGAATGGCCAGAGGCTCCTCTGGGTCTGGCCTAGTGCTCTCCAGGCAAGTTCCGGGGCTGGCTGCCAGTGAATATGTAAGTCCTTGTCATGTGGAACACCTGCTAAGTGCTCCGCCAGGGCTCGGCTCTGAGGATTCAGCAGTGAACAGAATAGACAGGGGACAAACCATTTGTTCATCTGTCCTCCTAAAAGCCTGAGAAGCAGGCAGAATGGACACCCATTTTATGGATAAGGAAACCGAGGCTCAGAGAGGATGGTCCTGTAACTAGTGAACAGACAAGCTGGGGTCTTGTGCAGTTTGCTTTGCTGTAAGCCCTTGGCCTTCCATGACTGATTGTTTTGTAACTGCTGAGCTACCTGTTCAGAAGGATCAAGACCGCGCCCATTTGGCAGTGGCTGAATCAGACCAAAAATACCACCTGGGCCTGAAATTCACTCTAGTTGTGTAGATGCAATTAAAACCTTCACAAAGACTAAGCTGCATTGGTAATATTTCCTCTTTGGGGCATCCAAGTGATCTTTCCTTAAACAAGAGTGTCTGTGGGGTCTTGGAAGGCAGCTCAGCGGCCGGGCCTACCTCAGTGCATGTGCCCCTGAGCCACCTGCGGCCCAGGCCCCTGACCTCTGGCCTCTGAACACTCTCCACCCCTCTGTGCGCCCTGCCCTCATTCCAACTTGACTGTAGCCTCTGCTTGTGCTTAGGCCTGGTACGCTCATCTTCTACTTGGATCCTTTGAAGGACTCCCGGAACCTCAGCTGTGACGCCCTTAAACCCCCCTCCCAGGAGGGTCTGTCCCACGGACATGCCTCCAGTGGATGGACAGTCCAGTGTCTGCAGCTGGTCGCAGTCGGTTTCTTTGTCTTCATGCCCATCGTCACCTGAAAATTAATGGGGCAAACCACAAGCTATTTTGAAATCACAGAAAATGAAAGTTGAGCGAAACGTTGAGGGCCATCTTGATCCAGTCCTCCCGGAACCTGGGCCCCTTCCCTGTCTTTTCTGTGGCATCAGCACTGCTCTGGGTTGGCGTCCGCCCCAGGGAGGCCTTGAAGCCACCTTTGGCTCCTGGCATTGTGCAGTGGCCTGTGGTCCCTCTGCTGAGTCAGGGTCCCTGCTCTCTGTCCTTCCCCAACATTGTTTCTGCTCGTGATGAGTCACGCTGGAGCCAGCTGAGTCAGAAGGGACTCGTGGGTGGTTTGTGGCCAGGCTGGAGCAGTGAGGCAGGAGGACTTTCTAGGTTTATGTCTCTGTGCCCCAGACAAGCAGGGACCCATCTCAGCAGGTGTGGGGTGTGGCTTGGGTGACAAAACCCAGCTTCTGGCCCAGAACTTGGTGAATGAGGGGAATCAAGACGAGTCAAGACATTGTCCCCGAGGGAATGCCAGGATGACTCAGTGGTAGAGTGCTCATCTTGCAGCCCCTTGGGTCCAAGGATCAAATCCCTGCCCCAGCCTATGTGGACCCATGTGCTGAACTGGGGTGGACCCCCAGTTCAATGCTCACCCGGGAAGCTCCATTCAGGAGGCCCCCCACCTGGTTCCGGCCCTGCGCAGCCCCGCGCCCACCTGTGGAATGAAACTATGTAGAAAACCAATGACGTGCAACTATAGAGACTGCTCTGGGCCCTCCCCCCTTCCCTCTCTCTTTCGGTCAGAAACAATAAAAATAAATCTTAAAAAAAAAAAGAAATTGTCCCTGAGATGTTGCTGGGGGGTGACAGGCATGTGTATGCCAGTGCCATGTGGCAGATGCTTCAGGGCAGGTAGAAGTCCCCCATTTCCCACCAAACTCCTCGTCACCTGTACTCGTACTTCCAATACGCATCACTATACTCAACATTGCTTTCTTGTCATGTTCTTTTCAATAAATATATAGCTCATTTAATTTTTGTACGGTGGAAGATCTTTTTCGTATAATAAATGCATATCCAGAAACAAACTGTGTGTCCTGATTCTGCAGTTCAGAAATGTGGCCACCAGGAGGGAGAGCTGCATCCCTTGGGGCAGGGGTGGGCCCCCGCCCCCCAGGGCATATTTAAATTGGGGCTGTCAGGGTGGCTCAGCTTTGCCAGGCAGGCCTGGGGTGAAGTTCATCCCCGCTGCCAAGGGCCATGGCGCGGCCGGGACTGGGGCTGTGGTGGGGGTGGGGCAGGGAGGAGGCCGGTTGGATCCAGCCCCGGCTTCACAGGCTGTGTCTGTGCCCGCAGGAGGGAGAGGAGCAGGAGGAGGCCCGCGGCAAGGAGGAGCGGCCGGAGCCCAGCACCACGGCGCGGAAGGTGGGGCGGCCTGGGAGGAAGCGCAAGCACCCCCTGGTGAGTGTCAGGGCACCGCCCCCGCAAGCACGCATGCGCCCGCGCGCCCGCAGGGGGGTGTGCCCGGCAGGGCCCTGGGGACAGTAAGACCCCTCGACATGGCGTGCCCCGCCCCCCACCAGCTGCGGGGATCACCGACCTTCCCCATTTGAACTCCACAACCACCCTCACGACTTCCCTTTTCTACGTCGAACTGGAGATCCCTAGAGACCAGGGGTCTGGAGATCCCTAGAGACCAGGGGTCTGGAGATCCCTAGAGACCAGGGGTCTGGAGATCCCTAGAGACCAGGGGTCTGGAGATCCCTAGAGACCAGGGGTCTTGCGCGGTGGGTCCTGGCCGATCTGGGACGTGAACCAGGCCCCTGCCTCCCGGCTTCCTCCGAAGGCGCAGCAAGAGATCTGAAAGGTTCCCGCCTGCCGGTGGCTGTGACAGGGCAGGACTTGCTTCTCCCCAGCCTGCCTGCACAGGCCCCCCCCTCCCCGTCCCCACGGCGGGGCTTCGGCTCCACCTGGGGAACCTGGAACAAGGGCACCGAGGTCTGGGAGTCCGATCCAAATGCATAGGGGAGAGATGCCGGCTGATGAGGCCCCTGGGAAGCAAGACGGAGATCCTGCAGTA
Organism: Craseonycteris thonglongyai; assembly: GCA_004027555.1. NCBI lineage: Eukaryota > Metazoa > Chordata > Mammalia > Chiroptera > Craseonycteridae > Craseonycteris > Craseonycteris thonglongyai. The sequence continues at coordinate 33,998 of PVKE010002165.1, forward strand.
GTAGAGGCCACGGGGCTGGCCTGCACGCCCCGGGCTTCTGGGCACCGTTGCCTCGAGTGGGGGGGACTGGGGGGAGCTCCAGGGTTGCCTGGGATGATCATTGCTCTGGGGGCTAAGGCCTGTGGGCTGTAGGAGGCAGCCTTCCTTATGCCTGAACCCCAGAGGCAGATCGGTGATGACTTGCCAGCCCCCAAGACAGCTGGGTCCTTTCTTTTCGCCTCTTCCAGCTGAGAATGGGAAACTTGGAGCATGAAGGTGAGCTCTGGATTTGTAACTCAGCACGTCAAGGAAATGTTCCCAGCAGGGCAGGATTTTCTCCCTTGGGGCAGAGTCAGGGTGAATGAGGGCTGAAGGGAAAGGGCTTGCAGAGGGTGGGCTGCACCAGCTGGTCCTGAGGGGCATTTCTCAGAGCCAGGGGGCACTAAAGTGCAACACTACCAATTCTGCCTGAAGACTTGGAGGGGGAGGTGGGGGGGGGGGAAGGAGCTGTCACTTAACAGTGAGTAATTTTAAATATTTTAATATTAAAGCAAATGTGGATATTTTATGGCCTGGAATGAAAAATTCACATGAAGTTAAAAGATAAAATGGGACTTCAAAGGAATGTCCAGCTTGCAGCAGACCCCAGGCTGCACCCCCAGATTCCTGGGGTGCCCCTCTACTCTCAGCCCCTCCCCCCATAGGGCATCTAATGGGAGAAGGTGGAGGCACAGGGCAGGCTGTAGGGGGTGGGGGGGCCAGGCTGAGTCAGAGCCCACCGGTAATTCTACATCTGCACATGTGCCCGGGATCTGCCCAGCAAACTGCCTCCTCCCAGTCCAGGTGCTGGGGACAAGTGCTCCCACCTGTATAGTAATTAAAGACCCCCAACCCTTTGACTCCTCCTCCTGTGGCCCTGGGACCCACGCAAGGAAGAGGTGGGGTGAAGCCCCAGGGTCAGAGTGAGCAAGGAAATCCGGGCAGGTGTGTGGAAATGTGCCCGGAGTGGACAAGTGGGAGTGAAGAGGGGCTCGGCTGGATGGATGAAGGATCCATCAATGGGGTCATATCACCCCAGCCTGGACCAGGGCCCCATGGGGAAGATGCTCTGTCTTTGGGGTCCAGCAGGCCTGGGTTCAAATCCTGGCTTCAAAACCTGAGTTCAAAACCTGTATAACCTGGAACCTGGGGTTCCTCTTCTAAAAAACAGAGATGACAAGGATGCGTTCCTCGTAGGCCCCTGTGAGAATGAAATGGTTTCGAGCACCAAAGAGCTAGTGCTCAGCAAAGGTCAGTCCTGGCCTTGCCGGCCAAACCCCTCTTCAGGAGGCCACAGCAGCCTCAGTTTGACAGAAGAAACAGCACTGGGTTTGCTGCTTCCGGGCTGTGTGATCTTGAGCAAGTTACTGAGCCTCTCTGAATTTGTGTACATTGGTAAACTATGGCTGCCCGACACACCTCCCTGTCCACCTCCATTGGTGCTTTGCGAACAGCAAAGTGGAATCCAATGTGCGGGGTGACAGTGTGATACACCTGCTTCCCTGCAGGGGCCGGTGGGAGGCTGTGCAGGTCATAGTCAAGATGTGTTCTAGGTGACACTTTAAGAGAGGGAGCATGGGAGAGTCAGTGCTGATTGCAGAGGTAGGGGGCCGAGGCAGCTGCTGTGAAAGGGGGAGCAGAGAAAGACTGACCCCAGAGAACGCAGCCAGCACTGGCCTCCCTGGGCAGCAAGCCCGGGAGGGGGCAGAGGAGGAGACTCATGCTGCAGCTGGAGGTCAGCCCCTGGCCCCCTGGCCCACAGGCCACCTGCTTCAGTGTGGAGCAGGTGCCCAGCAGAGGAGCACAGCAGGGAGGGTTTCTTGGGGACCCAGTGGCCAGGGAGCTTTAAAGCAGCTGAGTGTGTCATCCAGCTAAGCCTGGAGAGAGGAGGGAGCGGGGCTCCATTCCCGACAGGTGGGAGCGCTGTGGGCCTGCTGTCGTTTGTGCAAAGGTTGCCTGAGACACATCCACTAGTGTCCTCACCATCCCCCAGCTGGAAAATCTTTCCCCTCCTTTTGCCCCCAAGGCCTGTTTGTCCCTAAGTGCCTTCCACTCATTCCTGCACCTGCCTCCTGGCTACACCCTCACCCAGACCAGATCCTTCCTGCTCCCAGGATAGTTTCTTAACCCCCAGCCCTTCCTCCCCTCAGGGACAAACGCTTTGCACGTACTGAGCACCTACCAGAGGGGGTGGCCATGCAGATCAGTAAGACTAATTGTTCAACTGAGTGAGCTAGAGAGGAGCCCACACATAATTATGCTAAATACAGTCTGTGGCACATCGCTATTCAAGAATCCCCAGGGACTCTGTTTCTTATGGAACAAGATCTGGAGTGCTCCATCTGGCTCCTCACCGTGGGAGCTCTCCTGCCCCTGACCTGGTGCTCCGAATCCACATCCTTTGCCATAGAAACCTAGAAACCCGGTCTTCTCCCTGCTCCCCAAACACATCAAGCAGGGTTCTCGGCCTTCCTTTCTCTCTGCCGGCCCAGAGCCATGGCCCATCACAGCCTGTCTTGCAAATACAGCCCAGTTCAGCCACCACAACCCACATGGACTCGCCCTTTTGAACTGTCTGTAACATTCAGCAAAATGAGCTCTAAGAAATAAGAGAAGCTGCAAGCCCCCACCCCATCACGTGCTTGGACAGCAGTCTACAGCCCTGACTTAGGGGCGCTGGTCTGCAAACTGTTACCTGTCTATATAGAACTTAAGAATACATATCCAGGAACTCTTATATCAATGTGGTAGTGTTGCCACGTCCAAGTCTATGGTTCTGTATTTAAAAAAAAAAAATGTCATTACTTGATACTTTGGGGATTAAAACAACACAAACAAAAGCAAAAACCTGGCCTTTTGTGCCAGACAGTTGGAGAAGCAGGTGGCGAGGGGCCTGTCTCTTGCACGAGATTTGACGCTTCCAGCCTCCCAGCCTTGTACAGCCATGGCCCTGTGTCCCGCGACCCTGGGGACAAGGGCCATGAGTAACGGCACCCGATTGCCTGCCAAGGCCTTCTACTACGAGGACCTGTGTGAGGTAGGTGGGGGCCGCTGTCACTCCCGTCCTCACATTCAGGAGAAGAGACTGAGGTTCAGAGAGGCTGGACTCCACACCTCCCGCCGCACAGCCCACGGGGCCCGTCCCTCCGCACCCCGCCAGCTGCGCAACCGGGAAGATGGGGTGTCCAAAATCTTAAGTTACTATGTGGGTGAAGGCAGAGCTGTTTGAAAAAGTGTGTGAACCTGGTCAGAAAATCGTACAGAGAAAACGTGACTGAGGAGGGTGACTGGCCCCAACACCAGGGAGCCCATGGGGCAGCGGGGAGGGCTGCGGTCCTTGGAGGACTGAGAGGTGGGCCCGGGGCAGCGGCCTGGTCTGCGACACTGGTCTCCGAGCCAAGATGCTCGGAGCCGGGGCGACAACAGGAAGCAGGAAGCCGGCCGCAGGGCTGGGCGGGGCTTGGGAAGGGAGCTGGCACCTGGGCCCAGGGCCGGCCAGTGCCAGGGGCGGGGAGGAGGGGGCTGCGGCGGCTGCTGTGAGCCTGCGAGTGGGTGTGAACAGCGGGGCGGGCAGAAGGGGCATCCTGTGCACCAGCGCCCCTAAGAGCGAGGGTGTCCAACGCTGGCTCCTGCCCGGGTGCAAGCCTAGACAGGCCCTGGGACCGCCTTTGTCCTCTGTGCTGCTTACGGCTGGGCCCCTAGGAGGGACAGCTTCTGCCCTGGCCCACCAAGTTCTGGGGCGTGACCAGCGCTCCGGGGCCCTGAGCCCTGTTTACTAGCTGTATGTATTTATTCATTGAAGATTTATACCCACCAACTTCCTCCAGGGTTATTTTTTGCTCAGTGGGAGCACTCTGAGGTCACCTCTTGCTAAGAATAACCCAGAGAGGGAGGGAAGGGGAGAGGGAGGAGGAGGAGGGGGCTGGAGCAGGCGCTGAGCTCAGCCAGGCCGGCCCACAGCCAGCGTTACTCACTCCATGTTGGAGGCAGAACCTCCCAGGTAACGCCTGAGTGAGTTCTCAGGGCAAAACTGGCCCGCTTTGGGGCAAAGGACTAGGGGTATAAGGTGGAGGAAGTTGGGGAGCCCTTCTGCTTAGCTTAAGCCAGCTGGGTGGGTACAGTTAGCTCAGCTGTTGGGCTCATGGTCCAACCTGATATGACCTTTTGATTTGTCTCCAAGTTAAGGCTGAGCTCAAATACCCTCTTTGTGTCCAGGTCAGGGCAGCTCCTTCACTCACCCCCACCCCCCACCCGGGATCCTGACTCCATGACTTGATGCCCTCTTGTTTTTATGCACAAAACTTCCTGAAGGAGAATCTCCCCTTCCTGGACCCCAGCCCGAGGCCAGCCCTTGAGGGGCTTCCCTCCCTGTGAGCCTGCATCAGCACACTGTTGCCCACTCCCCTGTCTTGTGCTTTTGAAGGTGTGAGACGACCCGGCTGTCATAGCTCTCACAAGGTGAAAGACCTTCTTCATACCTGTGCCCTGCAGATTTGTTCCCCAACCCAATCAGTCAGATCAACACCCACGGATGGGCATCCAAGACCAAAGAGCCTGGCCCATGGGCTGCACTTCACATGTGAAGTCCATGTTGGGGGTAGGGCAGGACTTGGGACTTAGAACGGATGTGACATTTAGAGGTCAAGGGCAAAGTGGGAGACCGTCTTACCTTAGGACCTTCCGGAGTGGAGGTATGGAGGGAGGAATAAGCACGTGGGCGAGACCTGTGGTGGGGAGGCCGGGAGGCTGAGGGAGGGAGGTCCCACTTAAGAACGCCTCCCCTCTCGGTTGGAGAGGGAGTTTGCAGGCAGCCTGAGTGGTTTACACTTCATCCTCTCAAAAGTGTGCGTTCCTCTGGAGGGTTTTGGAGGGGCGGGGGGTGTGAAGTGAGGGGACTTGTGCTTTGGGAAGCTGGCCCTGGCATCCATGAGCTGAGGGGCTGAGCCCCAAAGAATGCAGGGAGACAGGAGGGTGAGTGGGGTGACGTCAGAAACCCCCCCCAGAGCCTGTTGTGGGGGCGGGGAGGCAGTGGTGGGGAGGCAGTGGTGGGGCGGAATTGGCAGGGCCCCTGCTGCTGGCCGCTGCAGACAGGGGGGAAGGGGTGAGAACAGATGTTTCCAGGCCTCAGACATGGCGTCAGTGCTCGTGTCAGGGGCTGAGGCTCCTGGAAGGGAGCAGGTCTGTCAGGGGCCCTTTCGGAGGCCACTCTAGGTTGCGGGGCTTATTGGGGGTGTGTCTGAGTGAAATCTCAGAACCTCCGTTTTGTTTTCCCCACCATCCCTGTTCATTTCCATTCCTCGCGGGCCCCAGAGTCGCACATGCCGGGGCCACCTCAGGCGAAAGGGGCTGTTTCCCCAGGTCCCCACCTCCCCGGCTTCCCTGGAACCCCAGCTGCACCTGCACCTGTCCTGCTGCGACAGGTCCCCATCAGCACTCGCACCCGGGCAGGGCTGCTGATACGGGTTCTCTTCATGGTCCTCACCTCGAGCATTGTGTGTGTTTCGGTTCTGCCACCTCAAGAAAGAAGATATAAGGGAGCTGGGAAAGCTCCCGAGGAGGCCAGCTACACGGGTCAAGGGGCTCGCACGGCTGCCGCGCGAGGACAAAGATTATGACACTCCTGTCTGGGGAGACAAAGGCCGCAAGGGGATGCGATTGACGCTATGAAATCACGTGAAGGGTGGGGCAGGGTGAGCACCTCCAGGCAGGGGTGGGGGTGGGGCTGGGAGGCACCCCTTAAAACCTTCAGAAAGGTACACTGAGCCCAGAAAAGAGAGCAGCCTTTTCCGTGGTGGGTTCCCTTCTCACCAAACCTGTCACCCTCGGCGTGGACGGTAGAGGTTGGAAAATAGAAATAACTTCAAGAGACATATTTACGTCAATATGTGGCTCTTTTAGACATCAGGGCGTTTTAAGGGAGCCTTCAGCTCACCCTGAACTCCTTTGAGGTTGACTTCAAAGAGCACAGCCAGGCCCTCTTCCAGGTGGACAGGTGTCCCCGCGGGAACCCTGAGTGGGGCGGCCACTCCCCGGGCCTGTTCACGCTTGCGTCTGTGGGCCATGGCCGGCCGCCGGGGCACGGCTGGGCGAGCTGTAAGGCTTTGCTGAGCCCTTGAGTCCTTAACTTGAGAGTCACATAAACACCACACACATGCACACACACACGGGCACACAGACACACACATGCACATGGGCACACACATACACATGGGCACATGCTGGACACACACACATGCACATGGGCACACGCTGGACACAGACACACACACACACACACAACATGGACACATCTCTGGGGAGGAGGTGGGGGCCACTCCCAGCTGAAATGGTGAGGGAAATGGAACCTTAGTGCCCGGACTGGGACCAGATTTTTCCAGAGCTGGTCCTCCTTGGCTTCCTGTCCTGATGTCCTTCGACCCCACCCAGGGCTCTTTCGGGAGAAGGAAATTGGAGGGGTCAGGCTTCTCGTTGTCCCTGGGAAGGTTGAGCAAGGAGGCATGTGGGGACCTCTCTTGGGTGGGAGCCGGGGTGGACTTCGCTGGCTGTCCCTGCCTCAAGGCCATTTCCGGCCAATCAGATAAGAGGGCCGCCAGGGGAAGGGGCAGCAGGAAAGCCTGGAGCAGAGCAGAGGGGGGAGCGAGGGCCCCGCGCCAACACTGGGGGTGGGGTGGGGGGCAGGGCTGCCCTGCTTAAGTGGACTGTGTGGCTATTTCCTGAAATGAGTCCGTCAGCCTGGGCCAGGCCAGGGCTTGCTGGGCCCTGCGGAGCCCGGGAACTGGGATGAGCTGCGGGTGTGGTGCAGGGAGACAGCGCTATGAGAAGGGGCACCACCTTGTGTGCCCGCGCGTGTGGTTGTGTGTCTAATCGAGAGGCTGCCGCCGGCTTGATGCTCCCGCCTGGCTGGCTCAGAGTCAAGCGCTGCCCAAGGCCTTAAAGGCACAATGGCGGTACAGGAGGGGCAGAGGAGGGCCGGCCCCACGTCTCTGCTGGCCTCCGGGCCTCCCTCCCTGGAGCTCCCTGGGGGTCAGGGGGAGAAGACCCCTGGTGTGGACGGCAAGTGAGGCGCCCACCTCCAGAGGCTTCTGGGGGAGCCTCGCAGCCCCCAGGGAGTGGGCTCCTGCACCCACTGACACTTGGGCCCCAACCTCCCTGGTACTGTTTTACTTGCCAGCTTTATATCTTTTGTGTGTACACATTAAAACTATAGCAAAGGGCCTCTCAAAAATCACTTTCCTGCTTGGAGCCCTCACACTCTGCCCACCTTGGGAGGGGTGGGAGTTCTGGGGTCTGATCTTCCAGCAAAGGGTGGGGGGAGGGGGCCCCAGGGAACTGGCTTCTGCCTGGACAGGGTCCCTGCGGGAGGCCCCTCCTGGCTTTGCTGCTGCCAGGGAAACAGCCGGCAGCCCTGCCCTGGCCCTGCGAGGCCCATCGGAGCCTCTTTCCTCCCGGAACCCTTGGGATTTGAGGTTGGGCTTTAACAGAGACTCAACCCTGCCGGGCGGCAGCCAGCACTCAAATGCCTCTCCTGTACCTGGGCCCTTCTGGAAGCTTTACCACTTAGAAGGTGTGTGACCTGAGGCAAGCCTTGGAGCCTTTAACCTCGGGAAAGTGAGGGTAACGCTCCCCATCAGGATAATTGTGATAATTAAACGTATTAATTGCATAAGCATGTTTTTCCCGGGTCCTGTGCTTGGTACTGGGGAGCAGTAGATGGCATGGTCAGCAGGGAGAGGAACAGATAAATAAGACAAAGCTCTCGGTCTGGGAGGGAGACACACGGGAAACAAATAATTAGGAGCAGCGTGCAGAATGCTATGATGAGAAAGGGTGTGAAAACGCTGTGTAAACAGAGGAGGCAGGCAGTGGGCTGAGGGGTGGACGGAACAGTGGGGTGGACTTTACTCCTGTCCTCAGGGCCAGGCTGGCACCAGCAGCCTGCCAACCCCACCGGGGCTGTGTGAGCTGGGGATGGGGCAAGGCTGAGGGGTCCAAAGCCCAGGCCTGGCCCAGATTCCTTGCGTGTGTGTGTGCACGCACACGTGTTTGAGCGTGCGTGCGTAAGAGAGAAAGTGGAATATTGGTTACCTGGGGCAGGGGGGTAGGGGGGATGGGGAGTTGTTGAATGGGTGCAGAGTTTCAGTTGGGGAAGATGAAAAGTTCTGAAGATGGATTATAATGGTTGCACAATAGTGTGAATGTAATGCCACTGAATTGTACACTTGAAAATGGTCAAAGTGGTAAATTTTAGATTATGCCTATTTTTTAAAGTATTGTTTTAATGGTCCTTAGAAAAAAGGTGGTCCCTCATTAGTGCCCTGACCCTGAGCCTCAGGTTTTTTAACAGCAGCACGTTTTGATGTTGACGTTTTGGGCTGAATACAGAATTCTTTGTTGTGGGTGCTGTCCTGTGCCTTGCAGGGCGCTTAGCAGCATCTCTGGTCCCTACCCACCAGAAGCCAGCAGTCCCCCCCCCACCCCGCCCCAGTGTGCCAACCAAAGTGTCTCAGGCACATTGCCAAATGCCCTCTGGAGGCTGCCGCCTTCCCCAGCTTGGCATGTGCTGCTCACAGGAGACCCAAGGAGTAGGGATTATAGGCAACAGAGAAGCAGGAGGCCGTTGTTCCAGGGTGGAGGGGTCTTCCCTAGAAGGATGGCAGAGGTCACCAAATTCTGGTGCCCCAGGGGGTGATGGGCAGGGTGTGAAGATCCAGAGTGAGGCATGGTGGGTGTGGATAGGAGCACAGTGGGTAACAGGACCCAGCGTTACTCAGATCCGTTCCACCCACCCACCCAGGGGAGGAGCAGTGAGGGGCTCACAGCGGCCATGCCCCTTCTGCCGCCCCCGACGAGCAGCAGAGGAAGATGAGATGGTCACACACATGTGCTGGTGGTGCCTTCAGAGAGGGCCAGGGGCTTCTGCAGCTACCCCCTTGGCCCCCCAAAGAGGGCCAGGGGCTTCTGCAGCTGCCCCCTCGGCCCCCCAAAGAGGGCCAGGGGCTTCTGCAGCTTCCCCCTTCGGCTTCCCATAGGAGAAATGAGCCTCCCAGGGTGTGATGTGTCTCCTTTCAAGAAAACTATAAAAATAAAAGCAAACGAAAACAGAGGTTTTAACAGTCACATCTGACATGCAACGAAGTTGAAATTCCCTGTGTAGTGTGTGAGCAGGGTGTTCTCACTCTTCACCTGGGCTTTGGGTAAGGAGACAGTTAGGAATGCTGCCAGGTGCCCTACTCCATGCTGAGTCTAACTGGCTGAAGCCCCTGCCTCCTGCCTGGGAGTCTCAAGCTAGTGGTGACAGGAGAGGGGAGGGGAGGGGAGGGGAGGGGGTGCTGAGAGCCGGCAGCTGGGGGCAGTGGGCACAGCCCTGGCTGGATTAGCCTCTCCCAGTGGCGTCCAGGTGTGGATTACACTGTTCTTCTCACCTGAGCTGCCTCTTTTAGGGAGTCCTCAGCTGCTCCCCAGAGATTTGGGGAGTGACTTTAGTCCATTTGCCTGTGGACCTCCTTCCTCCCTCTCTGTGGTTTCTTGTAGGTGAATTTGACCCGCCCAGTGACCCTGGGCCCCAGAAACAGGGCCAGGGAGGGAGGGGTGCAGGGTGGTTCTTGATGGTAAGGTGGATCAAGGGGGTTCATGGCAGAAGTCAGCAGCTCCCCCCTAATCCCAGGCTCATCCAGGACCAGAGAGGATGGGCAACGAAGAAGCCTGGCTGGGAAGAGACAGGGTGAGGACTAGTGGGACTGGGGGGACCTCAGCCCGCTGGGCTCTCCCTGGGGCTGAAGATGTGCAGAGTACTGCACTCCCCCCTCACCCAGCCCCCTCTGGGAGGATGTCGTGTGTCCCACTGCCTCCCCCAGGGCTCCCCCAGGGCTGGCCTGGGAGGGGGCCCTGGGCTTTGTTGGGTCTCAGAGCAGGTACCCCGCTGGGTACGCTATGGAGCTGGCAGTCAACAGGAAGTGAGTCCCAGGGTGAGAGGAGGCCGTGTGGTTGGTCCCCAGGCAGGAAGTGAATGACAGTGGAGTTGTCTCGAACAGCTTTGTGGGACCAGGAGCCTCTGCCCCAACTTGAGGTGTCTGTGGAGCAGCAAGTAGCTAGAGGAAAGGACGACACAGCCATGGTAAGAGATTGGCTTTGACCGAAGTCTCTCAGCCTGAGTTGGCCAGTGCGACCCCCACCCCGAGCTCCCTGGGAGTGCCACGTCTGGGCTCAGTGGTGCCTGGTGCAGCCAGACCTGGGGATGGCTGTGGGGGCCAGCTACACACACACACACACACACACACACACACACAGAAAGCCTTGAGGCGCCAGAGGATTTACACCAGGGAGGGGCGTTCTAGGCCAGGGAGCCCTGCTGGTTTGAGCAGGGAGGTGGGAAAGACCATCTGAGTCCTGCGCAGAATGTGTGGGTCCTGGCACGTGGGGATGGCGGCTGAGGAGAGAGGCAGGGCCTTCACACTCCACTCACATGCCCTGTGTGACCTGGCTCTGCTGGCCTTGACCCTGAGTGCCCTAGCCCAGTGGAGGCATTCTCACTTCCGTTAGAGACCTCCTCTTCCTCATGCTGCAGCCTCCTCCTCCCCCGAGGGCTGAGGGCTACACACATTTGCAGCTTTCCACAGGAGGTCCTCTTCCTGGCAAAAGGCCGGCCCCAGGCCACCCCACGCAGCCAGGGGAACAGTTTGGCAAGAGCCCTGGGGTCCCCTCTGCTTGTCCTGATGCTGCTCTGTGTGTCCCCAGCCCCGTCCAGGGAAGACTTGGGTTTTGTTCTGGGTTTTATTTTATTTTCCCCATGGCCCTTGTCTCTGTTTGCCACCTCTGGGGGTGGTCAGAGTTGAGGTCACAGGCCCATGGAGCAGAAGCGGCCTTGGAAGTTGCTGGGCTGTGCAGAGAAGGCCTGGGGAAACCCGCTCTCTCAGGCCGTCGGGGTGAACGTGAGAGGCGCCGCTCCTTGGAGGGAATCTGGCTGTTCCTGCTCAGGCCTCGTCAGTCCACCTCTGGGACTCCAGCCTACAGAAATCTGCAGGTGCCCAGCGCTCACAGGGCAGGGGCTGTGCAGCAAAACAGGTCAGGCCCGCGCCCCACCGTTCGGGGACTGTGCGGATAACTTCCAGAGCGTGCGCTGGACGGTGTTGAACCGCTGTGACAGGATCAGACAGATCCCCACGTGCGGGGGGAGGCGCCACTGTGCTTGTTCAGTGAAAAAGCAAGTGGCAGAACAGTGTGAGTAGTAGGATATCCTTTTAGGAAAACGCGTTCTGGATCCGGATGTGTGTGTGTGAACACAAATGTGTAAACATGCAACTTACATGTGATAGTGCATAGGTGCTTAGGAAAAAAGTCTAGAAAAGATACTTGCCGACTGTTACTAATGGTTTACCTGTGGGGAGTGATTCTGAAGGTGGGGAATTGACACGGGAGCGATATACCCTTTTAACACCACTCATTGTTGTGTGGTTTGAGTTTTTGAAATGTACGTGTCTGACTTTTATAAATAGGAGAAAGAAAAAACAAAGAAGGAAGGCACCTCCCTTGGGCCAGCTGTCCTGCGCTCACTCTGTCCTCACAAAGCATGTGACCTAGAAAAAGTCACGAAATCGTCTGAGACCCTCCCCGGGAGGTCAGGGGGCCTGAATGGGTAGTGGGTGAGAAGCCGTGACGCTTCTGAAGGACAGTTGGGGGTCACTTTGATGCAATTCTGGTAGCGAGTTCAATTCCTGGACTCTTGGGGACGAAGCAATGTTTCCTCTTGGAGGGGGAGCCCGGGACCATGTGCTGTGGGCTCCAAAACTCTGGCTGGAACCCTGGCTCTTCTGGGGTCCAGACACCCGGGACAGTCCGTGGGGGTCAACGCTGAGGGAAGGACTGGCGCCGGGCTTTGGGGCCCAGAGGAATATTCTTTGGGAAGCGCCCTTTGACCTTCAGGCTCTGGCAGCCAATCACTGTTCGTGTTTGGGCCTTGAGGGACAAGGAGGAAAGGAAAGCTAGGAGAGCCCTGACATGGGAGTCACATCAGCCCAGGACTGCTAGAATCTTCTGAGGAGCGGTCCTGATTAAAGGAGGGATAGCATGAGGAGCACTTGTTTTTAATAGGGGTTGCAGATGCCAGGAAGCCCTAGGCCACCTCAGCGAGTGTGTGTGTGTGTGGGGGGGGGATGGGGGTGTCTGGGGTCTTCTCCCATTTAGTAAGCTGGAGTCCATACACCCCTTGACTTCAGGGGATCAGGCGCATGAGCCCCTGAAAATGGAGAGCAAAACTGTGAGTGTGTGAACATGCAAACATGATGGCATTTATGTGAACGTCGTTTCCTTGGACAAAGAGTTTGTAACTTCTGAGGGGACAGCGACCCGAAAGGGGCCAAGGCCACTGGTCTCACCCTCTGCCGCGTTTCTTCCTCTGTCTTGCCAGGTGGAAAGCAGTGACGCGCCCAAGGACCCTGCGGCGACCTCCAAGTCCCCGTCCATGGCCCAGGACTCAGGCCCCTCAGAACTATTACCCAATGGGGACTTGGAGAAGCGGAGTGAGCCCCAACCGGAGGAGGGGAGCCCCGCTGGAGGGCAGAGGGGCGGGGCCCCAGCAGAGGGGGAGGGTGCGGCCGCCACCCCGCCCGAAGCCTCCAGAGCCGTGGAGAACGGCTGCTGCACCCCCAAGGATGGCCGGGGAGCCACCGCGGAAGAAGGTTAGTCCCTGGCTCAGGGGGCAGCCTCCTGGGGGCTCACTGGCCTGGGGGGTGGAGGAGACCTGGGCTGCTGACCAGATGCAGCCCGCACACAGGTCTTATTCGGCCCATGCAGTATTTTGAGCATTTTTTAAAAATTAGTTGCCAATGTTTAGAAATCAAGACATTTTGCATAAAGATCTGGAGTTTTGGCCTCTCGTGAAAAAGAAAAAAGACTAGATCTCTGGCAACAGTGGGTTTGCAGAACACCAACAGGTGCTGGAGTGGGGTGATGGCTATCCCTCCATATCCCCCTAACTCCTCCCACCTGCAGGCTGGTTGCATCTGTCTCCCTCAGCCCCACCTGGCCAGCAAGACCTCCAGCTCTGAGGGGCTGCGGTGTTCGGAGCCCCTGAGCTGGGTCCTCCAGGACAGCAGAGGCCCCTGTGGGCGTAAAAAGCCCAGTGAGCCTTTCCTGGCACCGATGTCCTGAGCCCACCGCAGCTGAGCTGACTGGAGTAAACTTTGGCTGTGACAGAGTGGGGCCGGGGAGGGGCGGGGGGCCGCACTGGCCCCTGCCAGGCCCCACCCTCCTCCCGGGACTTCTTGGCCCAGCCCTGGAGTCCTGGAAAGTTGCCCACTTTTCTCTTTCAGGTTAAGCCAGCAATTGCAGGGCCAACCGAGCTGTAAACATGTTAGTAATGAGCACAACTAGCATTTGTACGGGGCTTCACAGTTTACAAAGCACTTTCTCATACATTATCACATTTGATGCTCCCAGGGCCCTGCCAGGTTGTTTTGCATATGTGCATTTTAATTTCAAAACGTCTTCCAAGTGTGTGTGATGGAACGAGTAAATTGATTAATTGGCATAACTCATTTTGCATGGATCCAAACCTAATATTCACGCAGGATTGAGAGCACCTCCAGAAAAGAGATTTCCAAATTTATTTAAAAATATCTTTCATGCATGTATTCTTCAATGGATACTTATGATGCTCCCAATTATGTGCTAAGTGCTTTCTGACGTACGCTGTGTTGATTGTTTTACTCCTCCAAACAAATCTTCGTCAAGAGGTGTTATTACCCCCATTGTAAGGGGGGGAAAACTGAGGCTTAACCGAATTGAGATGAAGTGGCATGCTCAGGACCCAAAGCCCGTCAGTGGCAGACCCAGGATTTATTCCACCCTAGTCTTGGCTTCAGAGTCGGCATGCCCTTGCACTGTCCCCTTCTTTTCTACCATGGGGCTCAGGAGGGCTGGCCCTGAACTGTCAGGGGCTCCTAGCCTCACCCCAGCACCTCCTGGGATGTGTCCTGACACTTGGTGGGAGTGTGCAAGGGGCCTGAGTGAGTACTGGCAAAACAAGGAGGAAAGGGAGAAGATAGCGTCCTGTGAAAAAGGCCAGGTGTGCAAGCCCAGAGCCTATCAGCCTCTGCCACCAAATGTGCCGCCCCCCAGAGGCCGGTCTTGGCTGACTCCCAGCTTCTGGGGACCCCACCAGCGCTGGACCCTGCTGCTCCCCTGGCTGGCCAGGTGGGCTGCTTTTGGCTTGGGGTTCCCCTGTCTCCATTGCTGTGTGTTCTTCCGTTAGTCAGCAGGTGTTTATTAAACACCCCTTTGGTCTGTGCCAGGACCTGGGGAAACCCTTAGGAACAAAAACCTAGCTCTTACTTCAAGGATCTCACCGTCAGCTGGAGAGACAGACATTATCAAGAAAGCCACACTGAAAAGTGTGTGATTATGCAGAGTTAAGTTCTCTAGAAAATAAAGAGTTTTATGAGAAACTGTGCCAGGAACTGAGCTGCCCTGGGCTGTTATGCCTCCGCTGAAGGATGAGCTCGGGAAGGGCTCCCGGGTGGGGGGAGCAGGGCACCCAGGGGCCTGCGGGAACCACAGTGCTGGAGAGGAGAGCAAGGGAGAAGGGCGTGAGAAGAGGGAGCGCAGACAGGGGCCAGGGCAGGCTTTGAGGCCATCCTCCCAGGGGACGATGTGATGAGCTTTGCACTTTCAAAAGATTGCTTTGCCATCTGGATTCTGGAATGGAATGGATGGCGGGGCCAGGAGGCAGGATGAGCAGTTAGGACAGCGGTGTCTCACCTGTTGGCTTCCCTGGGCCCCACATAAAGTACACTAGCGATAGCCGAGCAGCTAAAATATAAAGGTCACAAAAAAATCTCATAGCGTTCTAAGAATTCGTGTTGGGCCACATTCAGTCATCCTGGGCTGCAGGTTGGATGGGCGAGCTAGGAGCTGCTACAGGTGTCGCTGAGGGGAGGGAGGGTGGTTCTGATGAGCTAGATGGCAGCAGAGATCGAGAGGTAGGTGAGTGCCAAGGACATGAGGGCAAAGGGGAGAAATGGGTCGAGGTTGACGCCTGCATTGGGCGGATCTGCCTCGGGATCTCAATGCTGAGCGTGGCCTGTGTCTCTGTGGCCACAGTTACCCCGGCAGAGGTGCTGGCAGGGACCAGAGCTGGTGGGGTCTCTGCAGGCTGCAGCGCACTGCCTGAGACTAGCCAGGGATTACCTGAGGGGTGGGCAGTGCCGGAGCCCCGGCCACGGGCCCAGCCATCAGCCGCACAGAACACACTCAGCTGCTTGCTGCCCAGGAGGCTAAGGACCCCGGGACGAAGGAATGGCTGTGTTCTCTTTTCAGGGGACTCCGTCTTCTCTCCTGGAACCCCTGTCCTTTGGGCTGGTACAGGACAAACGGAGGACTTTTTGACAGTGTTCCTGTGGCCAAAGCACCCTCCCCTGTGCACAGCGGGGGCCCCAGGTCCTGACAGAACAGCCAGGAGGGACAGGGGAGATGATGAGTAATCAGGACAAGAGCCACCTGGACAGGCAGGTGGTGGCCTTGGGGAGGCTCCTGCAGTCCTGCCGCCAGCGCGATGCTAACTGCAGCGATGAGTGCGGCTTTCTTTTACTGACCCCTGACTATGTGTTGTGGAGTGTTCTGTGTCTTCAGCACGCAGTGGTCCGTGCATCTGCCGGCCTCACCTGAGGAGTTAGGAATGCAGGCTTTCGGCCCACCCTAGACCCACTGAATCAGTCTGCGTGTTCCAAGAGCCTCCGGATTTCTGTGCGCAGTGCAGTTTGAGAAGCCTGCCTCTGTGCGTATTCTCTTCCTCAATCTTTGTGATTGTGCTGTGAGGACTTTTCTCCCCACTTCTCAGATGGGGAGACTGAGGGTTCAGAGAGATTAAGTAGTTCCCCCCTCAAGATGATAAAACGAGTAGAGGGTCAGGTTAGGGTCACACAGAGCTCCTCTCTCCTCTCACCTAGTCCTGGGCTAGTAAGTGCCCTGTGGGGCAAGCCTGTCATTGAGACTTAGGTCAGTTAAATCTGGGGTGGCTCCCTGCTGAGTGTAGCCTCAGACCCACAGGTAAATGTTAGAAGCACCTGGCCTGCACTCCCTTCAGGACCTGAGGTGCCCTGGGGTCATATCCAAGCCTGCCAGGGCCACCCTGGAAGGCACACCGCCACCTGGCCCTGCCTGTGACCCTGGGTCTGGGCCAGGAGCAGATGGGCTGCAGAGCAGCTGACCCTCCTTGACCATCGGAGGCAGCCGGGTTTGTTGTTTCGCTTGCCTGAGCGCGTGTGGGGGCCATCGCGCAAGTGGGCATGCGCAGTTGGTCAGGGAGAAAGTTCCAGAAAGAAGGCAGTTACAAATTATATAAAGAAAATTAATTCGGTTGTCGGGGGTGGGGCTGGGGGCTGAGAATGGGTGCACCAGGGTGGTGCAGTGTGAAGAGAGCTGTCTTCTCAGCCCCAGGAGTCCTCCGCTTCCCGGGCCTCAGTTTCCCCGTAGGCACAATCTAGGAGTTGGAGGGGTACGCCATCATCCTTACAAGTCCTTTCCGCGCTGATTTTCTTCCATCTGAATGACTCAGTGATTTCCCATAGATCGAATGCCATGGACGGTCCCCAGTAGGGAACTTCTGGGGTCCTGAGGCCCTCCCGGGGCAGCGTGCTCCGAGGGCCGGCTCCCCCTTCTGGCAGCGCACAGCCTCGCCGGGCAGAACGTGCAGGTGGGGGTGGGGACCCCAGCAGGGGACGCCCCGCCCTGGGAGGCGGGGGAAAAGTCGGGGAGCTGGCCGTGATGAGCGAGAGGGCCTAATGGAAACACGGAGGAGGAGACAGTCTGTGTGAGGCATACCTTGAAAGGCCTGTCGGGTACAGGCGTCAAGCACACGAGTGTAGAGGCGGCAGCCAGCGTAGGAGTGCACCCCCACGCGCCCCCGCACCCCTCCGCAGCCAGCTCGTCTCTGCGGGCGCGGCAGCCCCAGTGAGGGACCCGGTGGGCACGCGTCCCGGGCGCCGCCCCCTGCCCCGGGGCTCCCGGCCCGGTAACCCACAGCTGCCCTGGCCCCTGCGTGGGGGACGCAGACGGGCGCCCCGGTCTCCGGTGAGCGGGGGGAAAGAACCTCTCGGGGGCTGAGGATTCGGAGGCCTTCAGTGCTGCGGCTGGTTTCCGCCTCTGAGCCAGGAGACGAAGCAGGGGCTGTTTTTTCCGTTTTTGGCTCTTTGTGTCCCCCTCCGCCGCCCTCACCCGCTCCCCGCCCCCAGCTACCGTGAGCCTGCCTTAGTGACCTTCCTGCTTTGAGCCCAAGCTCAGGACGCTTGGCTTCTGAGAAAGGAGTTCTGGGCCCCAGGTAAGAGGAAGGCTCACTGCCCCTGACCTGCAGGAAGCGCAGGAAGCCATAACTAACGCAGCCCCACTGCCGGTGGGCCGGGCCTGGGCAGCACGTGGGGAGGGAGCACGGGGAGGGGACCAGGGGACCAGGGCAGGGGCGTTCTGGAGGAATGTGGCTGCCCTCCTGCTTGGGGCCAGGAGGACAGGGAGAGGATCCGGCGCTCCCAAAAGCACTGGGGGGGCTTCCCCTCCAGGAACTGGAACCAAGGCCCCCTTGAGGAAATGCAGGGAAGAGGAGCAGGAAGCTGCTGCCATAGGGAAAGGGAACAAAACGAACGCTTATTGAGCACCTACTACACACCAAGCCCCACTCTAGGCACTGACTGTTTCCAATACCTAAGGATTTTAGAAGGCGACTCTACCATGACGCAGTGAGGAAACAGGCAAGAGGTTACAGAGGTCACGCAAAGACCGCTGGAAAGCACGTCTTCTAGAATAAAGGCTGAGCTCAGGAACTTGAGGATGGGATTTGGGGGTGGGGTACAGAGGCAGGTATTAATGATAGAACCGTAATAGTGAGAATTGCAGGACGACCTTAGAAATCATCTGCAGCATCTGTATTTTACAGATGAGGTCACTGAGTCTCACAGAGATGATGTTGCTTCCCCAGTCTTGCTCCAGCGCCCCGTGCCCCTGCCCCCACGCAAAGGAGCAAAGTGCTGCATCCCAGGGCCAGTCGGACCCCTCCCCTGGGAAGGACGGTCTGCTGACTGGGAGGCACCGAGTGGGGCTATTTCTAGACGACCCCTTCTGTGTGTCTGAGGCAGAATTAATGGGCCAGGAACCACAGCCCTGGCTGTTCTGCTGTGCAGATGTGGGCCTCCAGTCCTCCCCCCGTCCCTTCTCTGCTCCGGCCGTACCAAGTCCTTGGGGCCAGCATGGTGCCTGGCACATGGTGCTCCATCAGATTTGACACATGAACAATGAAACGGTTGAAGGACCCCTGTCCCCGGGGCAGGGACCCCAGGCACAAGGTGGGGGCCCCTGAGCCAGTCCCGTAACTCTGCCGACAGTCCCTTTGTTCTTCCCTCTCCACAGGCAAAGAACAGAAGGAGACCAGCATCGAACCCATGAAAATGGAGGCAAGTGTTTTCCTCACCCCCAGGGGCTCTGTGGATCCTGACTCTAGGAGAAAGCCACCGCGCTGACCCGCTGTAGCAAGTGTGTGGGGGGCCTCAGGCGGCCCCTGGCCCCTTTGCACATCCCTCTGTGAGGAGGAAAGGAAGTTGTTGTGGAGGTTGGAAGTTCTCCAAGGCAGCCATCTGGTCCCCCTCGGAGACCAAGCACCTCCCCTCCTGGTCTCTGTCCCTGTGTCACCCCCATTTCTCCAGCCCAGACAGGGGCTTGCCCAGCATTCAGAGGGGTGACATCTCTGGCCAGGAGTCAGAGCTCCCGTGTTCTGTTGGAGGTGAGCGCCCCCTCAGTTTCCCCTCCAGGGAAAACTGCAGTGGGGCTGCCAGTGCCTGTCCTAATGCCAGCCTGTCTCTGTCGTTCTTTGTCCTAGGGCTCCCGGGGCCGGCTTCGGGGTGGCTTGGGCTGGGAGTCCAGCCTCCGCCAGCGGCCCATGCCGCGGCTCACCTTCCAGGCGGGGGACCCCTACTACATCAGCAAGCGCAAGCGGGACGAGTGGCTGGCACGCTGGAAAAGGGAGGTGAGGTGCCTTCCGGCCTGGGCCCAGCTGGTCCCACAGTATTGGCAAACCAGACGTTAGCTTCAGCTGCCCTCTGACCCTGCTGTCGGGTCCTGGCTGAGCCTCAGTTTCCCCTTCAGGTTATTCTCATATTTTCAGGGAACTGCTTAATCTCCAGGCAACTGGTTCCTTTGTTCTTTCAACAAATGTTTCTCGAGCACTTCCCGTGTATCAGGTAGTCTAGTCGGCTCTGTGCGCATATAATTCTTGCCCTCATGGAGTTGATGTTCTGATGGGGGAGGTGGACAGAAAACAAGCAAACGGGTTGAAACAGAGGGTGACAAGTATGCTCTGGGTGGGGTGCTCAGGAGAGGCTTCTTGGAGGAGATGGCGTTTGAGACCTAAAGGAAGGGAAGAGCTGGCTCTGTGAGGAGCGAGGGGCAAAGGATGAGGGAGAATGTTCTAGCAGAGGACTTGTTTGGCAAAATGCGAGACCTGCATGCCCAGAGTGAAATGAGCAAGGGAGAAAGTGTGGCCCGATGGGGCTGGCCGAGAAGCAGGGTTCCAACCACACAGGGCCTCGCAGGCCCGGCCTGGCCTTTGCTGGGTTCATTCTGTGTATACCGGGAGGCCAGCAAAGGTTCCTGACGAGAGGGAAAGTCTGATGTGGGTTAAAAGGGCAGCAGTGGAGACGGAGGACAGATCCAGGGTGTATGCTGGAGACAGAATCAGTAGGGTTTGCTGATAAAAGGGAGGAGTGGAGAAAGAGGGACCGAAAAGACTCCAGGAAGACCCCCCACCCCCACCCCCACCCGAGTACCTGATGATGGCTGAGACATTTTCTTGGGTGGGGAAGACTAGGAAGGAACAGGCTTGGATGCATGAGAATTGAGAGTTCCAGTTGAGATGCTGAGGTGCCTGGAGTCTGGCCAGAGGGAGGCGCAGGCTGCAGACACAAAGGTGGGAAGAGTTCAAGGGCAGCACCTGCAGCATTTTAAGTCTATGGAAACTGATGAGCTCACGGTTAGGGGTGGGTGGTGTGTGAGGGGGACAAAGACCAAGTCCCCAAAACTTATGGACCTCATACAGAGGAGTGGCAGGCAGCAGGGACTGAGAAGGGGCCAAGGGAAGAAGGGTGGGGTCTCACAGAGGAGGTCTTTCCGCACAGCCCTGCAGAAGCTGAACTCGTGGAGACATATCCATTGCATTCAGCAGAGTGGAGGTTGCTGGTAACCTTTCTAAGAGAAGCTTCCACGGCGTCATGAGGGGTGTGGGGGCTTCCGCGGCTAGAGGAGGGGAGGCGTGGAGACCCAAAGACGCAGGGAAGACAGTCCAGCAAGCACAACTGGTGGGGCTGCTCTCCCGTCTGATTCGTGGAGAGGAGGCACGTGGACCTGGGGGCACCGGGAAGGGAGCAGAAGGGCGGTGAATTTCCACCACCTGGGGCATTTCACCGTCACTCTCGCCTGCCTTCACCAGAGGCCTACAAAAGAAGGCATTACCCTGTTACTTAGTTTGAGAGTTTGCTGTAGAGAAAGTTCAAAACGGTGGTGATCTGATGACTTGTTTCCTTCTGGGCCCGGGAAGGCAGAAGAGCCTGGAGAAGGGCCAGCCAGTCCCAGGTCTGGGAGTGGAGGGACTTAACCCTGAGCATTAAGTGTGGTCTTTGGGATGGAAATGCAGAGCAGGAGCGAGTCCCCCATCTGGTCAACTGCCCCCCCCCCCCGCCCCCCAACCACGGGCGGGGTTTAGCAATTTAACCCCTTGTTATGCATGGTGCTCTTTCTGCCCTCCCTTAACCCTGGGGCCAGAAGCTTAGACGGAATATCTGCAAAAGCTTCTAGAAATCCTGTGGTCCTCAAACCGTGACCCCGTTAAGTTTCCTACTAAAACTTAGAAAGACTTGTTTATCATGAAGCTCTTCTAACACCCACAGAAGTAGAGAGAGTAGTATGATGGACCCCCATGAACATATCACTGAGCTTCAACATCAATCAAAAGCTTTTCTAGGAAAATCTTAAAACCTTTGGCATCTGCTTTCCAACCCGCAACCAATATATAGGCAACCAATGACTATTAACAGAAAACTTTTTTTAAAGTTTATTTAAAGTATTTTGGGTAGGTATAGAGACCTACAAACAAAATGTATTTCCTGCTAGTAAAATTGTTCCTCATTCATGACATAACTAGAGATGGCCGTAAAGAATCCATGACTTGCAGTACAGTACAAGTAACAGAACCGCTGATCTCCCCATTTTCAGAGGAGGGGTCTTGGGGCTGCAACAAACTCACGCAGCACCCAGGGAATGGACTGGAATGGAATGGGATCAGAATTCGGGTTTCCTCCAGCCGTGCGAGCCCTGGTCCTGAAGACCCCACTTACCCCTCTGGGGCTTGGGGCTAGCAGCAGGTAACGAGAATGTGAGGGCAACCGAGGTAGCTTTCAGGATCCCCAAGTGCGCCTTAGACTAACCAAGAGGAACTGCCACCGCGCGTCAGGCTGTTTTCTGGGAGGCTCACTTACCAAGGATAGAGAAGTCCTTCCACCCTCAGTCTCGTGGTGGTTCTCTGGCATTTGACCCTTTCTTCTGAAACTGCCTCCAAGACCTTGCTGCCCTTGTCCCGGAGATTCTGCCCCATTTCCTCCAACTGCATCTCCTCTGCCCCTCAACACTGGCACCCCCACATCTCTGCCCATCTTGAGCTCACCGCTTCTGTGGGGTCCCTCGGAGACCCTATGACCCACCCTCCTCCCCAAAAACATCTCCCCTCCTGCTGTTTCCCAAGGAGTGTCACTTGAAGTTCCAGGCAGTATTTCCTGACCTCAGCATGAGACCTCTGCTCTTTAAAAGTCCCTGCAGGGACTGTCCTTGAGCTGCCACTCAGAGCCCCGCTGTGTGTCTGAGCGCTGTGTAAGGTACAGGGGCTACGGGAAGCCGGCAGGACTCAGTGGTTTTGTAATAGGATGCGGGTTCGGGCACCTCAGGAAGAGCATCACCCAGAGGGGTTTAGACTAATTCTGCTGGGCTCATCCACACACCAGGAAGCGGGGGCTTTGGGCTTTTAAGGGATGAACTGGAATTTAGGGAGGAGAAAGGGCATTGCTGGAAGAGGCGTACAGCACAGCACAGCGGGAATGGACGCGTGTGGTGGTGGAACACTAGGAATTGGGGCGCGGCTGAGAGCGGCAGGAAGATGGTAGGAAGGTAGGTGGGGCCAAGGCAGGGACTGAGGGCTTGTGTGCCCTGCGCTGGGGCTCCCTCCAGACCCAGGACTGCATCTGTCCCTTCCCTGGTCCAGACACCCCGCCTATGGGGGCTTCTTCCCCCAAAGTGGCTCCCTCGGCTTAATTTCCATTTCCCTTTACCACCCTTATAGTCCACAGTTATTGGGTGAGGGTTACTCTTTACTTTTCTGTCCATCCAAGGTAACCTACCTGCCTAGGCTTTCCGAGCCCCCACCCCCCAAAAATTTAAGAAGACTTAAGAGTATCACTAAAAAGGAAACGAGATTTTGTGTGGTGAGCACACAACTGTTTATATACAGATGTCGTGTTATAAAGCTGTACTCTCAAAACATGTTATTGACGGATGTCACCCCAATAAATTTAATTTTTTTAAAAGAAGGATTATTGGGGAAAGCCGGGACGGCTCAGCGGGTTGAGCGCTCGCTTTGAGGCCATGAGGACCGAGGATCGAATCCCGGCTCCGGCCCAGGCAGGACCCACATGCTGAACTGGGGAGTTCCCACGGTTCGGTTCTCTAACTGTCTGTCTCTGTCTCTCTCTCTGTCTGTCAAAAAGTAAAATAGAAATAAATATGCACTGAAGACAAAAAGATAATTTCTCTCTATAAATGTGAAAAGATAAAAAAAAAAAAAAGTATTACAAAATAAATGAAATTTAATTAATTAATTAATTAATTTTATTTTTGACAGAAAGAAAGAGATACAGAGACAGAGAAAGAACTGAACTGGGAGAGCTCCCAGTTCAGCATGTGGTTCCGCATGGGCCGGGATTCGATCCCCGGTCCCCGGTGCTACAAAGTAAGCGCCTAACCCACTGAGCCATCCCAGCTTCCCCATATTTTATTTATTTATTTATTTATTTTATTTTTGACAGAAAGAAAGAGATACAGAGACAGAGAAAGAACTGAACTGGGAGAGCTCCCAGTTCAGCAATAAATGAAATTTAAAATAAGTGGATGAGGGAAATGGGACATTTCTTCCTTCCCTGACGTGAAAATGGGAATTCCTACAGGGCTGGGAAGTTGTCTGCCCTGACCCAGCTCCTATTCTCTGTACTAATGCTTTTAATGATTAAACTAGGTTGTAATTATTCCCAGGCCCTGCTATAGAACCTACAGTGGCTCCCTATTGTCTCCTCTGTCACGTCAGAAATCCTCTGGCTCGCTGTGACTGCCAGGACTACCCACCCCCCCCCACCCCGACTCCCTGAGAATGAGGGACCCGTTTCCAGTTACACTTGCCCTGCTCCTGCCTCCCTGCCTTTGTTCGTAATATGCTTTTCCCATCCATTCTTCAGGGCTGAGTACAAATGCTGCTGCCTCCTCCAGGAAGCGCTCCAAGATTTCTCTTGTCTACACTGACCTCTTCCCTTCTCTGTACCCTGGTGGCTCTGACTGATAATATTGTTGGATTTATCACTCAGTTTCATAGAGTATTTTTCACTTTTTAAAATGTATGCATTGTGTTTTTCCCCACTGTGCCGAACCGGGTATTGGGCAGGGAGAACAGGCTCGCTGAATACCTGTTGGTTGGCTAGGCAGTTGGGAGGTTGGTGAATGTGGGACCCCTTCTCAGGGAGCTCGGCCCTTGAATTTCCAGTGAAGGCCCAACGTTTGGTTTCCAGGGGTGCTGACGGGTGTACCTGGAGAACCGCAGGGGACCTGTGTGGGCAGGCTCCCACTCCCACGCTCTTGTCCACCTTGTGCTCCTGCGCTGTGCTTGGGGTGGGGGTGGGAGGGCGCCTTCCCTGGCCTGGCAGAACTGGCCAGGTGAGGCGTGGGGAGGGCAGAGGTGAGGCAGCAGGTCCCACAGGAAGGCAAGTCCTGGGCTCCTCTCCCTACTAACGATCAGAGCACAAGGACCTGAGGGAGTGCTCTGCGTTTAGGAAGGGCTTCGCATGCCAGCTGCTTCGCTGCCCTTGACAGTGCGGGGCGGGAGGGCGCAGAGGCTGTGCCAAGCAGCCAGAGGGGCGCACACTCTGTCTGTTGTGCTCCTTAGGGGTTTGGGCTCAGCTGCAGGCCGGCGACATTATGGTTCTCTCAGTAATCTCTTCACTCCAGCCCCATTCTAAAAGACCTCAAGGTAAAACACCATGACTTGCTGATCTAGGATCTGGTGTCTTTCCTGGTTCCCAACCCGAAGAGAGAGACTCAGGCATCCTTACACTTACTAGCTGCTTAATACATGATATAGTGGTAACAAATAATCTGGTCTAAATATGGCAGTCTCTCCTCCCTCCCCCACATCGGGACACAACCCCGCTTCCGGCCCAGCAGGCTGCGCTGCAGGGAGCAACACTTCACATTCCTGAAGGGGCGGTGCCTCTGGAGGTGAGTTCAAATGCTGACTCACCTCTTATCCGAGCAGGGCCTTTGGCATCACTTAACCTTATGAAGCCAAGGCCTCCCCCCGGACTTGCTTGACTTGGCTGTGCGCTCTCTCCCCCTGGGGCGTCTCATTTCCATGAGAGCAGCACTCACCAGTTTGTTTTCTGCCTCTGCCCACCCAGAGCTTGCCCAGTGCAGGCACTCTGAGCACCTTGCCCCTGGGGCTGGCATTCAAGAGGGACTAGGAAAAGGTTTGCTGAGTGAATAAATAATTCTAATCTCGGAGTGGTGTGCTAATAAGGTTAACACATAACATTTAAAGCTCCGAGCACAGGGCTAGCATATATAATAGGAGCTTGATCATTAAAAAAAAAAGATTTAAAATCACATTTTTATTGTTAAAAAACCCCTCTCCCCTCCCTCTGTTTTAATTCCTCCACCAGAGGCACCTGATGCTATCAATTTGGTGTATATACGACGTGATTTTTTTTTTTATCCATCTATATGTGTGTGTGTAAATATATCTTTTTGCTTCACAGTTGCTTTTGTTTTATTTTCCGCTTTTATTTAAGTGGAAACACACTGTAGTTTCCTTTTCCAGCTTGGTTTTCTGCTTACAATAGGTCTGGGCAGTCTAGCCATGGAATTGTTGTTGCCGTGATTTTATTTAACCGTTCTCTTCTTGGTGGACATTTGTGTTTACAGTATTTTACTGCATATAAGCATGGCGGTAGCAAACATCCTTGGTCATGCCTCTTTGCACATCGTGTGTGTTTCTCTAGAAAGAGAAATGCTGGGTTGCAGGGAAATGTGTTATTCTGCATTTTATAAAACCTGCCAAATTGCCCTCCAAAAAGGGCAGCACCGATGCACGCTCCCGTAAACAGGGTATGAGGAGACTCCCACCTTTGCCAACATCAGTGTTTTGCTAATCTTAAGGGTGGAAAAGCAGTTTCTTGTTATGACTTTAATTGGCATGTCCCAGATAGTAAGTGAGGTTGGACATTCTTTCGTATGTTTATTGGCCATTGGTGCTGCTGCTTGTGAGCTGAGCCAGTGTTGCTTCCTCTTGCTTTATAACGCTGCAGCCTCAGGCTGCTTCCTGTCTGCCCTGAGAAGAGGCTGTGACTGTCCAGATGCGCTCCGTTCCGTCTAATAAGCCATCGCTGCGCACCTACTAAGTGGGAGGCGTTGTTTGGGGGGCTTTGGGGATAGATGACGTAAGTGTGGTCTCCTGAGTTTTAGTGCAGGAGAAATGGCAACGCAAAGTAGACCAATAAGGACTGAAACCAAATCACTAGCCAAGTGTGTGGGCAGCAGCAGTCTGAGGGTATTCTGACACATTCCTTACTTACCGTGTATAAACGAATGAAAGCCTGAATAGTTCCAGGGTGGCTTCAAGCATAACATCAACCTTCAAGGAGATGGTGCCATTTGCAGCAAAACCGACAGGCACACTTTGCCAAAAGGCTGGGCCCACTGAGGTGCTCCCGTGACAGCCTGTGAGCTGCAGTGACCTGCGGGTCTGTGGGCCTTTTGCACAGGCCGTAAAATTGTCGTCACGGAGCTCCCCATGGTCTCTGGAGTGGATGGGCTATTCGCACATGGGAGTGTTCCCTTCCTCTGGGAGCGCAGAGAGAAAAGCTCTTAGAACAACTCCCACTTGTTAGTGGCAGGAGAGCAAGCCCTGGGGAGGGCTGGAGGACTGTGCCCAGGGCCTGGCAGCTGGGCACAGCAAAGCTTGCACTGGGCCACTGGGGAAGGACTTTGCTGAGCACCTGCTGCGTGCCAGGCGTTATGCTGAGAGCACTGCCTCCCATCACAACCCTTCACTCTTAAGAAAGTGAATCCGTAGTTCGGGACCCGCGAAATGGCGGCGGCCCCAGGGGCCTGGCCCATCGACCTGTCATCTTGCACTTACACGGGAAGCACCAATCACAACTCTCCAACTCAGCTGTAGCGAGCTAGCTCACCTGACCCGGGAAGATAGGACCTGCTAGCCTTATAAGGAAATCCCCAGCTTCCCAGCCATTCCTGCTGTTTCCACATTGCTTCTCCTAATGCCCGGTAACACTCACTCTTGCCCAATATCCACACCCCACCACCCCCCCCCCCCGGGAAGAATGTTACACTGCTTGTGAGGCACTGTCCTCCCCCAGTCCATGGATTGTTGTCCCTTGAATAAAGGCCATCAGGCTCATTAATAAATTGTATTCTTTTTGTCATTTGACAGATACACGACCCGCAATTACTATGAGAACTGTTTTTACCCCTCTTTTACTGTTAGGAAACTAAGACTCCCCTAGGTACGTTGGCAACAGCCACAGTGATGTGCAGTGGAGAGGCCGCATGGGCAACACGACTCCAGATCACTGGGTCTGTTTTGCACCTAGATGACTGAGCTAAAATTGAGTCTTCCAGGTTTTCAGTCTTGGCCTCTCCTAAAACTGAAGCATGTGTGGGGTCAGAAGAGGGGGTGGAGGTGGCCCAGCAGTCCAGCCCGCCTCCACTCTGGCTTCAACCACTGCAGTGTTCAGGCTGCCCCATCTTTGCCAGGCATGGGTCCTTGAAAGCCTCAGGACCCGTGCTCTACTCATTTGGTCCCGGGTCCTTGCCCTTGAATTGCTGTTTTCTCATGATCCTTTGATGTTGTGATTAAAGGAACCTTGGAATGAGATGCAGGAGACCTGGGTTCTGGTCTCAGCTTCTGCCCCTTATCAATTTGAGGCGGTCTTTCTCCTCTCTGCACTTTAGTTTTCTCATTTGTAATGGACAGGAATATTCTACACAACCCCAGAGACTCTAGAAGTCTAATCCTGATCTGTAGCTCCCCTTGTCTCCTATACAACCTTGTCCATAAGCTCTAAACTATTTATTTGAGTGAGTTCTCAGACCTCACGTATGTGCCTCTCCTGGAGGCACATATATAAAGCATCCTTATAAGGATTCTTAAAAAAAAACAACTTGAGTAAAATTCACATTTGGAGCTGGAGTGTAGCTGTTCCTTTCCTCTTCACTGCTATCCCCATTTTCTCCTGTGTCATTTTGTGCCTGGATCAGAAAGCTGGAACACAATGCTCATCTTTAGACACTAGGCATGAGGAAGGGACTTGAATTCATCCCTAAAAAGGCCAGGTTGCAAAGTGCACCCACCTTTTGACAAGCACAACTTCCCACGGCATTGTCTTAGCTCAGCCAGTTCACATCCTTGCTTCTGGCTTTGGTCACCATCTACCTAGAGCTGCCCCTTAGGGTTACTTTTCATGAATCACACAGTCTTTCATTCATTGTTTCAAAGAGTTGAAACTGAGCAAATATTGTGTGCTCAGGCTTTAAGATAACACATTAACACTGAAAGTGTCTGGGTGTCTACTGCATCCCAACATTTTCTAGATGCTAAAGACAAATTTAAAGGAAAGTCTGAATCCCATCGTAGGATGCCACCCTCCCCTGGGACATGCAAACAGATAAGTGTATAAATTGTGCTGCCACCAAGTAAGGGCTGTTACAGGAATGTGAGGAATGGGGCTATGGAAGCAACTGACGAGCCTGCCCCAGGACCTGGGGGAGAGCTTGCGAAAGAAACCCTGCAGGCCCTCCACTGGGACAGGAGTTTGCTGGACAGGGACAGTGCGGAAAGGCCATGCAGTAGGATCCTAAGGTAGGTGGTCTGGGAGTTTAGAGTCTAGAGTGTCTCAAGATTACTTGCATATTTAGTTCTCAACGTTTAGAAGCATTCCATGGCACTTTGTAGGAGGCAGACAACAGAAAGATATAACGGTGATGTGTTCTTTGCCTTGTAGGCCATTTGACAAGGAGGCCCCTGGGATGTCCAAGCACCCAGTAGGCAGGGGGCTCTGTGACTCTTAAGGAGCCAGTGCACTAAATGAAGGAGTGAACAGACCTGAATTCAGTGCTCACTGTATGCACACAGCACTGTGCTGCCGGTGGAGACGTGGACGCTGTCCTAGAGGCACGCGTCACGTAGTGGAGGAGGTGAGAGTGTTCAGTGCTCACCTTGAGCCTTACTGTCAGGTGGGTCTCAGTGTGCTTCTGACACCAAGAGTCAGCTGATCACAAAGGAGGGCCAGAGAGCTTCTGGGGAACCCCTGGAAAGCCTCCTGGAGGAGGTGTCCATTGAGAATTCCAATAGGGATAAATAAGGAAGGCATTTCAGGGAAAGGAACCACTGAAGGCAAAGAGGAGGCACAAAGCTTCTGGGTTGTTTTGGGAACAGCAAGAAATCGGGTAACTAGGGTGTGGGAGTTGGGGAGGAAGTATAAGAAGAGATAAAACTACAAAGGAAGATGGTCAGATTGTCAGAGGCCTTCCTGTCGGTGAGAAGTGTAGGCTTCATCGTGCAGTAGGGAGCGCCCTGAGAGCACGGGATGTGTGTTCAGCGTTGGAAGGGGCCGGGTGAGGGGAAGTTGAGAAGCAGCAGCAGTTAGAAGCGCATTACTTTTGGCAGTGCTGAGGGAAGGCAGGCGTGGTAGAATCAACAGAACTGGTCTCTGGATGGAGGGAAGGGGGAGGGTGTTTGGGGAATGGGGGAAGGTATCATGAGCTAGAGGATCCTGGAGGAAGAGCAGATTTGGGGCAGGAAGGTGGTGTGGACTTCTCATATTCTTAAGGATGTATTTTGATGAGCTGAGGCATTTAATTGTAATAAAGTTGAATTCCCCCCCCCTTTTTTTTTTCTTTTATTGGTTAATGTGTGTATCCCTAAGAATTCTTTGCCTACTCCAAGGTCATGCAGATGTTCTTTTAGGAGGGGGTGGACTTTTGAGGTAGGATTTTGACAAGCTGCATTTGAGAAGCCAGCGAGTGGCTGTCCCCCGGGGGGCAGGAGGGGGAGGTTAGCAGGCAGCTCAAAAGCTGGGTCTGGACTGACTGGGAGTCATCCAGGCCCAGGGAGAGAGCTGGCTGCAGGGGGGAGGGAAGAGCCTGGGCAGGCGAGCAGCCTGCACTGGGGGTGGGGGGTGGGTGGGTGGGCACAGAACAGGGAGGCACAAGGGCACGGGGTGTCTGGGAACAGCTGCAACCAGGAGTGTATACAGGAGGAGTTCCAGAACCAATAAGCAGCTCACTAAAGCCCCCCTTTTTCACCTATCTATGGAGCCCTTTCTAACCCCCAGCAAGTGGCCATTCTGGTCCTTTTCTTCTTAAGTTACACTCTCCCTGCCAACTGTGTGTGTGGAATTCATCATTTTTCAGAGTCGCTGTTCTTTCATGACAGCCCTTCACAGATGCTGTATGAGTCTTGCCTATTCCTCTCTAAGTCAATGAAGGGTGGGCAGTATCACTATTTTAATTTTTCACCTCCAACTCAGATGGATTAAACAAAAATAGAGATAAATCAGTTCGGTCTCCTCTATATTTGAATCTAGATACTGTTTGAAAGGCAACTTTTGGGGGGTGGGGCAAAAAATCACCCAGCAACCAAAGAATGGAAATTGAGTTTGGCATACTTTATACAGCCAAAGATGCTATCAAAATCCGGTGTTTCATAAAGGGTGGGACTGTGTATTACTCCATCAGAATTACCTGGGCAGCACCCTAAAAAGCACATTTCCAGCCCCATTCTGAACCGAGGCAAGCAGAACCTCTGGGGCAGTCCCTGAGAAATCTCATTTTTCTAGCCCGTTGATTCTGGGGCTTGTGCAAGCTTGAGAACCACCAAGCTTTGGGTGATTCGAAGTAAACCAAATTGGGCAGAGATTTCCCTTAGATACACACACTGCATCACCCACCACCCTGTCACCCACATGGCAGGATGGTCTCGCTGCATATTGGGACCACCCGGAAGTTGTGCTGTAACCACTCCTGCCTGGGCCCCTGCTCTGGAGCCTTCAGTGAAAGGTCACTGCCCAGATCCTTCCTGAGGCTCTCCAGGTGATTCCAAGATGCAGTCAGGATTGCCATGCTGCTCTTGAACTTTGCACCAAGGTAGAAGGATGGGCTCTAGGGCAGGCAGAGCTAGGGAACCATTTCCAGCATAGGTGGGATGAGAGGCGGGAAAGGACCTGGTACAGAAATTCAAATTTTCCCTTTGGGATGGAGATCATAGATGTTCCTGCTGTTTTCAACTGTGCTCTACTTCAATGCTCCTCTGCTGGGTTCCTCCTGCGTCTTCTCTTTGGACCCTGAAACTTGAGAGGGTCTGCCTGCTTGAATCTGAATGGTGGTCCCTGAGGCCCCTTCCTTTGACCCCTGGAGCCTGGTGAGGGGCTGGAGGAGGGGAGGGGAAATCAGGGTTTCCTGGTTCCTTTGACCCACATCCCCGAAGGTATGAAATTAACTCTTCTCTCCAGGGTCTCGTTTCTAAAGCAAAGTGATATCAGCATGTCCTCAAGCAAACTCATCAGATTCTTTCCACCTCAAATGTTCTGCCCTCCTGACTTTTTCTGATCTTATCTGTAATAATAAGCACATACTTGTGGTCCCATTAGACTGATCCAAAGAAGGGAGGTCTTGTTATCAGCTGTGATCCCCTGTTCAGTCATAGACCTCACGGCCTGCACCTCCTGTCAGTGTTCCCAGGCAGGAGGGAGGGAGTTCTGGGGACGTACAGCGGCCCAGCCCCCAGCCCCCAGCCCCGCTCCCTGCCGAGACCGCATACTGCTCGGCTTGGGGGCGAAAGTGACCCAGAGGGGAGTGGGGTTTATGGAGGAGCTCCCCCTGGAGGGAGCAGGGCTGAGGCTCTAGGGAAAGAGCAGGCAGATGGGCACAGTGAGGAAGGAGCTGAAGCCGAAGCCTAGGGCCGGTCTGGCGAAGCCTAGGGCAGGTCTGGCGAGTGTGGTGGTGACTGGGAGAGAACCAGGCGGAGGGCTGCGTCTGATGGAGGCAGGGAGAAATGGAGTGAGAGGTCAACAGGAAGGTGGCTCTCCATCCCACATTTGCCCTCTGGATCAGATTTATCTGGATCATACAACAGGCGCCAGCCAGCTCCCCCCTTGAAGGCATGCAGACTGCTGCGCCTGTGCTTCTCATCCTCCCGTCTGCCAGGAAGCAGATGCAACTGCAGATACCCCCGGAGATCTGGCCATTCCTGTCTGAGAAGCGCAGAGGTCGCGCCATCCCTGCTGCACCCTCTCGTCCTTTGAGTCTTCCTGCCTTTGCAGACCCCAGCCTCCCCAAATTGCTTTGAGCACGTGCAGAGCACGTCCCCCACATACTTGGCCACCTAAGTGCATGCTGCTGGAGTAAGTGCTGCAGTCTCACGTGTGAGGAGTCTTGGGCACACAATTGGGCTGTGAAACAACGTGGAGGCCCTGTCTACCGCGTCCCCATGTCCTCCCCAGTCCTGGCTCTTCAGCTGCTCAGGATGCCCCCCACTCCTGGCTCCTAGTATTTCAGGCAGGCTGAGGTGGGCATCAGGGAGCAGCACAGCCTCTTTGGGTTCTAAACCTCAACTGGAAAGGGGTGGGGGGTCTCCTGTCCCCCGGGATTTGGCTAAATGCTGCACCTCTCCTGGGCCCAAGTTTGGGATGATGGCACAGAGCCAAGCCAGACCAGCACATTGCTGGTTGCCATGGTGACAGGAGGATGGATTTGTCTTTCAGCCCAAATCATCTGCCTGGGCTGCCTCCATTCTCTACACTCTGGGAACCAGACTGCCCAGCCCCACTACCTTCCATTTCCTGCCATAGGGGACAGCTTGTCAAGAGGCTTGCTTCTAAATCACAATCCAGGGGCAGACAACAGCATGTTCTGGCTTGAAAGGGGAGCAGGAAGCAGAGGCCCAGGAGATGGGACCGCACCTCTGTGTGTGCACTGTGTCCTTCCACATCGTCTACCTACCCCACCTGCTCCAGACCACTTCCCTCTTCACGTAGTGGCTCTGACCCTTCGGGGCGGGGGCTCAGTCCCTCTAGGCCTGCTTCTTCCTTTGTAACAGGGACAGCCAGGGCCATTAGTGGGTTCCACACTGGCTAGTGTCAGAATCACCTAGGGAGGTTTTATTAGCTTCCCGGGCCCTACCCCAAGCCTGCTGATTGCCATAGCAGGGCCCAGGAATCTGTACTTCTGAAATCCTCCTTGGGTGATCCTGATACAACTGAGTCTAGTGAGTTTGGGGTTCTCCTGGCAGTGACTTGTGACGCTCTTGTGAAAAGGAGGCACTACCCCATGCTGGGGTCTCACTGGAACTTCTGAAACCCCTAGCAGGTTACTCTTGTCAGGAAATGGATGCTTCCTGGTCACACTGGCAGAGCCAAGCCCAGGCCCCCACCTTTCCCCCACAGAAGCCAGGAGAGAGAGCGAATGACAGGAAGGGGGGATGTTGCCATAACAACCAGCTCTAGGCAGAGGCCTCCCTTCCAGGGGCTGGTACTTCACCCCAGTCATGGTTTCCATGGAAATGGGCTACAGAGGGACAGGGGAAGCATTTGCCCCACTTAGAACATTGGTCAGGAGCTGCCAGAAGGGAGAACATCTCGAGGTGGGAGCCCTGGAGCCGTCAACTTCGAGTCCCCCCACCATGGCCTCTGCTCTCCCAGTGCAGGTCTGACACTTTCTCCCTGCTCAGTTGCTCTCTCTGCAACTGGTCTCCCTAGCAACAAGTTCCGCTAACTCCTTGCTGTTGGCTCTGTGGCTATTTTTAGCTTCCCTGCCAGCATCCTGGGCCTGGTCATTTGCTTGCCACTTCCGTGTAGACAGCAGAGGAACAGGAAAACAAAGATTCCCATCTCTTTGGGGAGCCCTAGACACGGACCTTTAAGCCCCTTTAGAATTTTGCTATGGAAAGTATCCGTCCCCAACTGTGAACTTGGGCAGTGGACTCCAGATGAGGCTCCTCAAACAATGCTGATGTCAGCTCAGCCAACACTGTCTTAATTCTCTACAATGTGCAAGGAGCTCTGGTCCATACTGCTTCCATAGGAAGCTGAATGAGATCAGTCCTGGTCCTCTAAGAACTTTTAATCTCACGGAGGAGGAAAATGAGGACGCAGTTACCTTAGCAAGGGCACAGATTGGCAGGTGCCAAGGAGAGGGGTACAAAGTGTTGTGGTAGTATGGAGGAAGAGAGACAGGGTGATTTTCCACTGGGGGAAGAGAAGGGTGAGGGCCCAGAGCAGCACTGTCCAGTAGAGCTTTCAATGTTAGCAATGTTCTAACATCCGTGCCACCGAAGCACAGGAGCCCCTAGCCTGACTGGCTCTTGGACACTTGGGAGTGTGGCTCATGCAACTGAGGAACTGAATTGCTATTTTTCTTTAAACAGTACATGCAACCAGTGGCTACTTTACAGGACAGTTCAGGTCTAGAGAAACCTTCATGGTGGAGGTAAGTAAGTGAACTGGGGCTAAAAGGATAGGTAGGACTTGGGCTGGTAGAGGTTGAAGGGGAGGGGCAAGGAAAGCATGAGCAAAGGTAAAAAAAAGCCCCCACATATTTGGGGAATAGCCAGGGGGTGGGCAGAGCGTAGGCTGTGTGACGTAAGTGCTGCAGGTTGTGGGGGCCCTGAGTGCCAGGCAGTGCTGGTGTAATGAGTCCACGGCCTAGTGACTAGCAAGCAGAGGCTACCACGCCATAGGTGGGAGGACGGGATCTGAATAGACATCCGCCATGATCTGTCATCTGGCTCGAGTCTCCCTGGCTTGGGGTCGGTGGGAATGCTTGTGTGGCAGAAAATATGCAGTGTTCTCCCCAGTACGTGGCTTTGCAGATGGCTTCCTAGGGATGGTGGCTTCTCTGATTTTGAGTAAAGGGACTTGAGCAGTAAATGCTAAAACCAGTCACACAAGCATGGTATTTCCCACCTAGACCTGTGAGAGTTACTGCCTTTGGGTGGGGGATCCTGGCCTCGAGTCTCAGCTCAGTTCTGTGAGCTGCAAGGTCAAATTCACGGCACTTACTATGATCGTGCTCTTTGGTGTCACAGGAGAGTGACAGAATGTTAAATTTACCAACTTATTACAGGACACGTCCTTGCCACACAGATCCTCATACTGTCCTGCTGTTTTCTGGCAACTTTCAGGTCTCAGAGTCACTGGAAGATGTAATTAAAGTGAGACGTTTGTTTGATGAAGACTGCATCAGGGCCAAGAGGGTCAGGTGTCCTTCAGAGTTATTTCATCAGGGCCTATTGAATCCCCGCCCTCTGCCTGCCAAGCAGGAAGCGTGCCCTTTCTTTCAGGTCACTCTCTCTTTTGGATCATGTTGGATACTTCCTCTCCAACACTTCTTTTAGGCTTTTGACATCTACCAGATCTTCATTTCATCCAAGAGTTCTCCTTTCAACATACTGTATTTTTAAAAAGAACATTCCCAAGAATCAGCTATTTTATATGACCCTACTATTTGAAGTTGACTCTCCTTATCTCAATCAAAAGACTTATCCTAATAGTCACCCTGGGAGGGTTACTCTGGAAGGTTGAGGACTTATGTGACCTGAGCCTCAGAGGATGACCTGGTGTTTTTCCTGACCTTTTACTAAAGTCAACTCTTGTTCTAATCTTTGAGTTGTTTCTGCTTTGGAGTCTGTTTCTGCCCACAGAGCCCAAAGGCATGAATCTGAGAATAGAAGAGTAACTTTTCCTGTCTGATAGCCACAGGAGAGGGACCCGGCCCTAGGTCGGCAGGGGGACACCTTTGTGCTTGGGCTTCCTTTTTTTTTCTTTGCCCCCCCCCCCCCCCCCCCGCCTCGTCTGGGCTTCCTTAAGTTGGGAGCTATGTGGAAGATGTAGGATTTGAGCTTAATTTTAAAGAACGAGAATGAGGAAGTTTGGCAGCTAGAGGGAGAGGCTACTTTCTCAGTCAGCCAAGAGAAAGTGAAACTGATGCCCCGGGTCCCTCTGACACTGAGCCCTGGCTGCGTGTGTAGGCACTGTCACTTAAGTCCCAAGACCAACAGAGTGTTTAGCCACATAATAGAAAAGGAGATGCCATAGATGAGATAGAGTATTATTAAAAAGAGCCAGCCAACCCAGATCACAGATTTCATTGTGAGAAGCAGCCTGCAGTGAGGTCTAAATTGGCCTGCTGACAGGGCCAGGGTGCCCAGGACGAATCAGTGAGAGACACGGCTAAGCCAGTCATGTGACATTCCTCAAAGGGTGGGTGCATGCAAAAGGAATAAATTCAGGGTACCAAGCAGATACCTTGATTGGGTTGAAAGATGGGCTGGAGAAGCGGGCCTGTTGTTTGTAAAATGGCTCTTCTTGCTGTATGGATGCTGGGTGTCACTTGGGGCTTGGAGAATTTTATACTTCCCAAGTACTGTTTGGAGGACGAAGGAACTTAGATTTGGAGTCCTCCTCCCTCTTCAGGGCTTGCTTGCTCAGAAACGTGCTGAGCCCCAGGAGAGATGGTGGGCTCTCCTTCACAGCACATCTCTCGACTTCATCATCCCAGCCCCTGTTCTAGCTAGCATGTTCCAGCTAACTGTGGCTGGGAGCCAGGTACCCAGGGTATTTTCTCCTTAAGAGATGCTGGTATTCCAGGGCCTAGGAGGGCAGATGTCATCACTCCTGTTTTGCAGATGAAGAAACATACAACTGGGGGTTAGGTAGCTTATTCAAGGTTATGACGATGGAACTAGAAACCAAGTCCAGATCTTCTGACAAGTGCTCCACTTCCAAACAGTCCTCCACTGCCGGGCGCGTTCACCTTCAGTTCCTTTGCTCTTCTAATTCATCTTGCAAACTGAAACCAGGCTAATCCTTTAAAAAATACCTATTCATCTCTTGTCAGAAAACCTGCAGTTATTATTCATTGCTATAGGATCTATCCATTGACATCTTTCTTTGTACCCTTTAGCATTAGTCACGTTGCGGGTGGGTGGTGGGCAATCGTTTTCCTGCCTCCCCAGACTAACATCTTATTCCCTACCTATCCTACCTCATTCCAAATCTGATTCTTTCTCCAGGCCAAGTCTCTGCTCTGCACTGATCTCTTTAACCTCATGTATCATCCACATGACCCATTTTTTGGTTGGCTTCTAAGCCATCCTAGGCCATTGGGCTTGGTACTTGTGATGTAGTTAACTTTACAGATGCTTGTTTTTCAGGGCCCGTTACTGTTCGCTCCAAGTCCTAGTTGAATCTGTCATTTCCTTGTGTGCTTGTCCCCTTGGGGCTTCTGCTCAGGAGGAGGGTGATTGAAATAGTTGAGGCTGTACCTGGAGGCTCCAGAAGAGGAATGTTGTCTTTTGAGCTGCAGATATTTATCCTTGATATTGAAGGAATTGCTACACAGTATCCCTCCTCCCCCATCTACACTTTCTGAGCTTTCGGTTACCAGAGCTCAACCATAGCCTGGAAACAATAAGTTTCTCCAACCATTGACATCTTCATGGCATGATGATCCTCCTTCTGACACTGCCGGTCAGAAGGTCTTAGTAGCCACTACAATGCCTAGTCAGTCACCTCACTTATCATGTAGGCATTTTATCACCTCACATCCTCACAAGAAAAAGGGTGTGTACAGTGCAAATATATATTTGAGACCACATTCACATAACTCATTAACAGTGTGTTGCTATAGTTATTCTATTATATTGGTTATTCTTAATCCCTTACTGTGCCTAATTTGTAAATTAAACTTCATCATAGGTATGTATAGCGGGAAAAACAGTATATATAGGGTTGGGTACTCTACATGGTATCAGGCACCCATTGTGGGGGCGTGGGTCTTGGACCCAGTACCCAGCAGATTAGGGGCAATTACTGTACCTTTGAACTGGAATTCCCCCACCCCACCTCCAACACACCACATTGCAAACGAAAATAAATCCAAGCGAGACCCAAAGGGACATAAGGGTGTAAAGGACCCGGGGACTTGGCCAGGAAGTGGTTTTCAAAGCCTGAGCTCCTCCAGCCAGTTATTAAACGCACTCCTCCCTATCCACCTGTAGTGCGAAGAGAGCGCCCCCCCCCCCAAGTTCTTGTCCTGAAGTGCTCCCAGTTCTGTGCGGGCACCTTCTGTACCTCTCTGTGTGCTTGGGAGTTTTCCTACAGCTTCTCAGGCTTTTTCGCTCATTTGTAAACTTTTTCTTTTTTTGGTAAACTTTTTTTTTTTGGTGTTTATGAGACTCACTTTGAACAACTTTCTCTTGGCTCTCCCAGACTGTCCGGAACCTCCATCCTCCTTTCGCCCGCGCTTCCAAGATGCCTCCGCAGCTGGAGAGCAGCCCCTTCCCTCCTGGCACCCCTCTCTCCCTCGCAGCGCTGCCCGCGGGTTCCCCGCCTCGCCCCCCCAGCCGGCCCAGAGCGGAGCTCCTGCTGTGTTGGGGGTGGGGGGGCGGGGAGGGCCGGCCCAGGAGGAGAGGATGGGCACCACCTCCAGCCTGGGCCGGGGCGGGCCCTGGGAACGGGCGGAGACCCAGCCGCGCCCCCAGGCCCCCGCGCCCCTCGGGCCGGAGGAGAGGGGCTGGCCCACTGCCAGCGTCTGAGAGCCGGCCCCCTCCCCCGGCCCGCTCGCAGCCAACCAGGCACTCCAGTGGGGCCCACGTGACCTGGAGTTCTAGACAAAGAAAATGTTCAGGCCCTCCCCCCCCCTCCCCCCTCCCCCTCTCTCTGGCCCCCTCCGCCCCCAGCCCCATCGCCCCCTTCCCCTCCCCCCAGACGGGTAACTACTTACAGAGCTTCAGGCCCGGGGCTCACACCTGAGCCGGACCACAGAAGGGCTGCACCTGGCCTTATGGGTAGGTTCCTGGACGGAGCCCTGGGGAGGCTGGGGGCGGGGAGGCGGCAGTGCCGGTGGGAGGACCTCCGGGCTGCTGCGCTCTGGGTTTCAGAAGAGTCAAGTATGCTTCCCTGGCCCGCGAGAGCTGGCTCTCCTCCCTGGCCCGAGTTCTGGAGATGCTGAGTTACTGCTGTCCCACCCACTCCCTCCTCAGGAGCCCCAAGCCCCGCGCCTCCCTGCACTCAGGTGGACCTAGCCGTTCAGGAACCAGGAAGAGCAGCCCTGCTGTGAGCCCAGGACAGTGGTCAAGGAGGGCTGGGGAGCAGGGCCCAGCCAGGGGCGCTGGGAGCCCAAGAGTTGGGCTGGAGGCAGTGTTTTTGCTGACCTGTCTGGCAGATGAGTTGTTGGCATTTCCTTGCTGACCCATGTTCCTGGCTGGTGGACCATGCCGTCCTCAGGCCATGCCAACCTTGCAGCCTCTTGAGAGGCATAGTTTCCTCATCTGCACGTTCCTGGGAGCCCCCAGGGCAGGCCGCCAGGAAGAAGTGCTGGGGATGGAGGGAGCCCTACGACCCTGACAGGGGGCTGTGGCACATTAGCGGGTGCAGTGGGAGGCAGCCCGATGTGACCCGTGAAGGAGAGGTGCCTGGGACAGCCCAGGGTCTATTGCATCAGTGGGGAGTCCGCATGGGCGCCCAGACCTCTGACCTTTGGAACAGGAAGCAGCCTGAGTGCAGAGGGAGGTGGAGGTGGGACAGCTGGACGGGGAGGCCCTCCCTCACTGGAATGGGGTTACCAGTGGCTTTCCAGGCTGGACAAACTCCAGGCAGAGTGGCTTCATGGAGTCGCAGTAGCATCTCGCTGATCATGCCCAATCTCTAGGCCACGGTGGGATGGGTTCTGAACTGGGGATAGGAGCCTTTAGCCCAAATGCCAAATCCCAGATAATCCTTCTTTCTCCCATTGTTTGCCTGGGAAGATGCATTGGAGTGAACAAAAAAAAAAAAAAAGGCATTCCCGTACTGCCCTAGGCAGACTCATCTAATGGGGCCCCTCCCCCACCCAGCCACCTTCTCTGCCCCTTCTTCCCCTTTTCTGTTGCGGACAACCCACCCCCTTCTTCCTTTCCCCACCCTTGCTAGCCTAGTGATGGAGGCCCCCTTCCTTCATGTACCCAAAGCTGTGCGGGGAGCCCGTTCTGCACCTAGTGGGTTGGGGGTGCTTAAGAGTCATCAAGCGGCAGCATCTGACAAGCTGGGGGAGGTGGGGGAAGAGTCATGTTTGGGAACTGGCTGTGGAGGAGAGAGACAAAGGGGCTGTGGGGGAGTGCGGAGGGTGGTGTCATGCACGACTCACTTCTGGACCCAGCAGCCCGCCGCCCACCTGGCTGCTGCTTGCTGTAGAAGTGACTTCGGCTCCTTCCCTTGAAGGACCCTCCCTCTCTCCCTCCTGCCCACTGCCACCTGCACAACTCGTTCTGGCTGAGGGGCCTTGTCCTGGGAAGCGGGGTTTGGGTCATCCAAAGCAGCACCCTGGCCGGTCTAGATCAGCCATCATGCCTGATGTTCGAGGAGGCAGGGTGGAGGGAAGGGGAAGCAAAGACAGCTATGGCGCTTATCTGAGTGAAGCTGGTACTGGGTTAAGGCTGCCGCAGCTGATGACTCTAGAAGAGAACCCCGTTCCCCCTAAGTTGAGTGTGTGTACCTAGGCACACCTTATGGGGGAGGAAGCGGCAGGTAATTGATAGTAGGAAGAGGAGGGCAGAGTCCCACCAGGTGAGAGAGACTAAGGAGGGATGAGCAGTTAAGTTACTCTGCATTCTTCCACTTCTTCCGCCTGTGGTCCCATGGGATGGTGGTGGCAGCGGCACCAAAGGACGCCTGTGGGCCCATGGGAGGGGCAGGGGTGGCGCCGAAGGACGCATTATCCATTTTTAAATTTCTTGAGTTGGAGAAAGAATTGGGACTTCTATCTGCAGTGTTTTAGGAAATCGCCACTGGAACCACTGGAAGCTGATTTCAGAAAGGTAAAGACTTGAAGATTAAATGAAATGAATCTATAAGACTGTAGGCCATTGAGCTTAAAACCAAGGTTCTTAACTCAGAACCCCGGGATTGAGATGGTGGTCCACTGGCAGGCTTTGCAGAGTTCTTGGAATTCTTGATACATACTCATACGTACATCAGGTTCTTATACTGATCAGAAGAGATTAATGGAAATCTGCTGTTCAAGTGACTTTGTAGGTTGGAGCCACTCGGAAGAGAAGGGACGGCTCCAGCGTCAGCTGTTAGTGGGTTTGAAAGGCTGAGCTAGGGGTGCAGATGCTCCGCTCTCCAGCTTTGAGCCTTTATACTCCAGGTTGCTTTCTGTTCTTTCTTCCTCGTGGGGCTGGGTTTCCATTCACAGCTGTAAGCTCTCTGCGAAAGCTTCCTTTTGAAAGGCATGTCGAAGCCGGGATTTTGTTCTCAGGGTGTGGTATGTTGGAACCGGGCGCAGAGCTTTGTAGTTTGTGGTCCATGTGTTCTTGGTTCCGCAGCTGAGGGGAGATGAAGTGGCATGGCCCTCAGAGCTAAGGATCAGGGATTGCATGGTCCTCTGTAAGGTGATGAGAATCCTGGAATAGGTTGTGAGAAGGAAGGGGCTTCTGGGGTGTAAGACAGTGAAAGGAAGGAGACTGTCTAGTTGGGATACTAATAGGGTTTGGATGAGTTCATTGGGGGGATGCCTGGCTGATAGTGTGCGCTAGGTAATTAATTCTTGTTGAAAGAATATATTTATGTATGGATCTGAGAGATGCCCATAGAAGGAAGGGATGAATCTGGTGACGAACATACATTTGGGTGTCACCCTGCAGACTCCAGAATGGTGTGTGAGCATGGGAGCAGGCAGGCTTGTACTGGGTTCTCGTGGTGTTTGAGCAGATGGAGAAGGAGATGTGCTCTTTAAACAGCAGTAATACCATCATCAGTAGACATCACAACACAACTAGAATTGTGGTCTGGAAGGTGTTGATTGTCCAGGGAAATGGCAGAGAAATGGTGAGGATCCAGTTCTTGATTGGGAAACAAGTTAGGAGAGGATGGAGCCAAGGTCTGTGACTAAATGAAGGTGCATGATTTGAATCTGAATACTCATAGAACTAACCTTTTCATGTCAGAGTGTGGGCGGGCCACTGATAATGGGCCACAGATTGGGAAAGGTTAGACCTGGGAGGAGGATTTCCTAAGAGGCAGAGAAGGCTGGAATTGAGCCACATGATTGGAGTTTACTTCTCAACTTCAAATCTTTGTTTTCTGTGGCAGGCAAGCTGGGTTGATGAGGGAACACTCCTCAGCCCTTTATTTCCCGTCATTATCTTGAGCACCTGTAAGGTACATCAGGAAGCCTTGCTAATTCTGGAGAGGTCAAGGTAACTTCTGTTCCTTGTTTCCCCAGGCT
The DNA here is from genome assembly GCA_004027555.1 of Craseonycteris thonglongyai. Taxonomy (NCBI): domain Eukaryota; kingdom Metazoa; phylum Chordata; class Mammalia; order Chiroptera; family Craseonycteridae; genus Craseonycteris; species Craseonycteris thonglongyai. Next base: position 75,635 of record PVKE010002165.1, read on the forward strand.
GAGAAGAAAGCCAAGGTGATTGCAGTAATGAATGCTGTGGAAGAAAACCAAGGGTCTGGCGAGTCTCAGAAGGTGGAGGAGGCCAGCCCACCTGTAGTGCAGCAGCCCACTGACCCCGCCTCGCCCACAGTGGCCACCACCCCTGAGCCTGTGGGGGCTGACGCTGGGGACAAGAACACCACCAAAGCAGCTGATGATGAACCAGAGTACGAGGTGAGCGGCCTGCTTCTCCCTCTGCTTTGTCCAGCTCTGTCCTGGGTCCTTCCACAGCCGGCTCTTCCTGTCCTGCTCTCCTCTCTCCACCTGATCCCAGGCCTCTTCGGCTCCCCAGTTTTGCTGTTTGGGTCCATTCAGATGGAGCTTCCTCCTGGCTTTCTTGACCCTCAGATGCCCAGGGTTGGGGTTGCTGTGGGGGGATAAGGGCGGCAGGGCCTCGTGATCGTTCGGTAATGACTTCTGTTCCTTGGGGCTGCAGGACGGCCGGGGCTTTGGCATTGGGGAGCTGGTGTGGGGGAAGCTGCGGGGCTTCTCCTGGTGGCCGGGCCGCATTGTGTCTTGGTGGATGACCGGCCGGAGTCGAGCAGCTGAAGGCACCCGCTGGGTCATGTGGTTCGGAGACGGCAAGTTCTCAGTGGTGAGTTGTGGTGTTCGGCGGTAGCTTGTGTGGGTGGGGGGTGTCTTGGTCCCAGGGCCTACAGTTTTGGTTGGGGGCATGGTCTGAAGCTGGGGTGGTAGAAGTGGGCTCTGCTTGCCCCCATCCTGTACGTGTGCTAGTGGAAGAAGCCCAGGAGATAATTAGGTTGCATTGGTGTCTCAGAGCTAGGATGCTTACGCAGGTTTTGTCGCCCAGGAACCTTTCCTCCAGAATTCCTTGCCTGCTTACATTCAGGTCCTTTGCATCATGTAATTGCCAATGCATCCTGTGAAGGGCAGGAGCCCACTCTTAGTGCCCTCGACCCTTGCAGTGGCCAGGCACGTGGTGGGTGCTTGATGAGTATGAGAGGAGGGAAACAAGGGTGGGTGGTTCTTTCTCCAGGTGTGTGTGGAGAAGCTGATGCCACTCAGCTCCTTCTGCAGTGCCTTCCATCAGGCCACCTACAACAAGCAGCCCATGTACCGCAAAGCCATCTATGAAGTCCTGCAGGTGAGCTCCTCCTGGGGGACTAGGAAGAAGGGCTTCAGCGGCAGGAGCTGCTAGTTGTCCGAGAAGCATAGAGGGTCCTCCTGCCAGGCCCTGGGGATTCCTTTTGTGTTCACTTTACTCGCCCCCTGTCTGCACTCTGCCTCCCTGGATGTTCTGTAGTCTTCCCCTTCCTTGTACCCTCTCCCACCTTCACTAGCTGGAGTTTGCCCTCCAGCTGCCCTGATACCACCCTCTAGGTGGCCAGCAGCCGAGCAGGGAAGCTGTTCCCAGCGTGTCATGACAACGACGAGAGCGACACTGCCAAGGCTGTGGAGGTGCAGAACAAACAGATGATTGAGTGGGCCCTTGGAGGGTTCCAGCCCTCTGGCCCCAAGGGTCTGGAGCCACCCGAAGGTAAATGCAGGTACCCAGCCCAGCCCAGCTTTGTGGAACCCTTACCAGCTAAAGCTGTGAAAGCCATGCTTAGCGAGCGCTGCCAAGCCCTCCGTTGAGGCCCGTCTCCCTCCCTGGGGTCAGGGTAGGGGCAGTACTGCTCTCAGAAGAACTTGTTCCCCATTGGCCTGCTGGCACAGAGTTGGGAGCAGTGACCAAGTTGGGAGACCAGGTTGCACCCCATTGTAGGTAGAATGGGGATGGGGAGGGAGCTAAGATTCCCTGTCAACTGGTAAGCATGACCTTGTCACCTGCTTTCCTGTCCAGAGGAGAAGAACCCTTACAAAGAAGTTTACACAGACATGTGGGTTGAACCTGAGGCAGCTGCCTATGCACCACCCCCACCAGCCAAAAAGCCCCGAAAGAGCACAACGGAGAAGCCCAAGGTCAAGGAGATTATTGATGAACGCACAAGAGGTAGGTGGCCTGGTTTAGGAGAAAGCAGCATGGCAAGGCTGCCATTCAGAGGCCTGGGTGAGGCCCTGCAGGCTGCCTCTGATGCTGGGCCTCCCTCCCTCCCCCTACAGAGCGGCTGGTGTATGAGGTGCGGCAGAAGTGTCGAAACATTGAGGGTGAGTCCCGACAGTGGGGCAGCTGGACACTGACTCCCCGGGAAGTCAGTAGTCTGCTCTTGGGGTGGACAGGCAGGCAGGTGGACTGGCTCCTAGTGTTGTGCCTCTGCACTTAGGATCAGTGACGTGGGACACTGGTACTCAGGGATGGGATCTGTCCTGCATGCCCCACCCCCAGCAGCCTGCTTTGAGCACACAATCTCCTTTCCTGGTGCCATCATCTTACAGTCCTGTCAATGGTGTGGGCTGGTCATTAGGGTTTGGGACACCCCAGTGGGTCAGAGTGTGGCCCCTCTTGGATTTGACTGAGTTTGTCTGAATATGACCTTTTGGCCTTCCACCTCTCCTTTTCTTCTCTAACCCAGTGGTCACTGACCTCCCATGACTGCCACCTTTGGCCTAGTGATGGTGTGTCCAACTTGGGGTCCTCAGGCCCGGAAAGGGTGGGGGCAGGAGCCCAGGACCTAAGGACTGGCCAAGGAATAGCTCCAGAGTAACCCAGGGGTGGGGACCATGCCCATATGATGCTGCTCCTGGCTGGTGGCACTGCTGCTCTGAGAGAGGAGTGGCCTTCTGAGATTGGGCGGGAGCACCTCCCAGAGTCCTTTCTGCTTTCCTTTTTTTTTTTGCTGCTGCTCTAGCCCTTCCCTTTTTTGTAGCTTTTCTGGAGCTGGCTTTGGCCTGAGGTGGGAGGGGTGGGTGCCCTGCGGCCACTCGTTTTTTTTGTTTTCTAGACATTTGCATCTCTTGTGGGAGCCTCAATGTCACCCTGGAACACCCTCTTTTCATTGGAGGAATGTGCCAAAATTGCAAGGTAGGGGCACACCCAACACAGACCAGATTGTGGGAGCCTGGGGGGGGGGGGCCCTGGCTGAGCACGTCTCCTTGCCTCTGGCTGTGTAGCCTGGACAGCGCCTGGGGCATCTGGGAGGCTGGCTTCAAGGTTTGCTCTGGAAGCACAGTCCTGACACAACAGACCCCTGAGCTTTAAGCATTTGACTTGCCTTTATATTTTCTCCTTTAAAAGGATCTTTTCCCTTCTAAAGCCCATTCCAGTCCCCCAGACGTGGGCTCACAACATTAGTCACTAGTGTGAAGTGGGGGGAGGGCAGGCTGACTGGATAGGTGGGCGGCTGTGACCTTGGGGTTCCGGAGGAAAACCCAGGGCCACAGCAAGGAGCAAAGGGTGCAGCTGTGTCCCTGGACTTCTCTCAGGCCTCCTCAGTCCTGACCCTGCCACTGTGGATTGGGAGATCTGCTCTCCTCTTCCCTGATCTATGGTTCAAGCTGGACCCTGGCTGGACAGGCGGCAGGGTCATGTCTCCAGGGCTGAGGCGGGGTTCCAAAGTGAGAGCCCAGAGGCTAGGTTCGGAACCTACCATCATTCTGACTGTCCAAGGCCCTGCCTAGTGACTCTCCACCCTGCTCTCTAGAACTGCTTCCTGGAGTGTGCATATCAGTACGATGACGATGGCTATCAGTCCTACTGCACCATCTGTTGTGGGGGGCGTGAGGTGCTCATGTGTGGGAACAACAACTGCTGCAGGTGAGGGCTCCCTCCAGCCCACAACACTCCCCCCTTCTTGGCCTGAGCTTGTGCCTTTTGCTCCTTGCCTGGCCCCTCCCCACCCCGCCCCTGTCCAGCCTGGCCCTGTTCAGCCCCGCCTACCTCATCCAGCTTCCCGCCCCCTCCATTCTCCCCTCCTCCACCCGCAGCACCCTGTCCAGCCCCACCTGTCTACCCCTGCTACATCCTGTCCAGCTCCCCCCCACACCGCCTTGCCCAACCCCCCTCTTCACGTCTCCCCCTAGCCCACCTCGCCCCATCCTACCCCATCCAGGACTTACCTGGGGCTGAGAGTCTCCCTGCTACACGGGGCTTCCTTCCAGGTGCTTTTGTGTGGAGTGTGTGGATCTCCTGGTGGGACCAGGGGCCGCCCAGGCAGCCATTAAGGAAGACCCCTGGAACTGCTACATGTGTGGACACAAAGGCACCTACGGGCTGCTGCGGCGCCGCGACGACTGGCCCTCTCGGCTCCAGATGTTCTTTGCCAATAACCACGACCAGGAATTTGTGAGTGCTGGCTGGGCCTAGGGTGTGCTCTGGAGCTCTTTTTAGCCCCTACCTGTTGGAACTAGAGGGCAGATGGCTTAATCGAGAGTACTTCGCTTGGTCGGAGGCCTGGTGATGAGCAGAGGTTCCCGTGCGCGCACCAACCTTGTGAGCACAGAAGTGTCTGTGTGTTTAGTGGCCGCGCAGGCGCAGAGAGGTGTCCGTGCGCACGCACGCTGCGCAGGCGCAGAGAGGTGTCCGTGCGTGCGCATGCATGCTGCGCAGGCGCAGAGCGGTGCCGTGCGCACTCCGTCTACGCAGGCGCAGAGAGGTTGCTGTGTGCACACTGGCCGCGCAGGCGCAGAGAGGTCACTGTGTGCACACTGGCCGCGCAGGCGCAGAGAGGCGCCATTGCGCACGCCGGCCGTGTGGGTACAGAAAGCCTAATACTAACCACTGGCTGTTAGGGCAGACTTGTGTGCAGAGTTATGGAACACTCCTGGGCATTTACCTGACCTGTTGTACTCACTGCCTAGGACCCGCCGAAGGTTTACCCACCTGTCCCAGCCGAGAAGAGGAAGCCCATCCGGGTGCTGTCTCTGTTTGATGGAATTGCTACAGGTGAGCTGGGCCCAGGTCCTGAGGTGCTAGCATGCTTGTCCTGGGACATGGAACTCTGCTTAGGACTGTGTGTTTCCCTGTGATGAACATTACAACTGTTAAAACGCTACCCTACAGAAGTAAAAAAAAAAAGTAGGAGTGGTAAGCCAGTGTGACTGGTGGACACTTCCATTAATGGGGGAGGCTCCCGAGCAGAGGACAGCATTCATTAGGGATCATTGATGATTTTCACAAAGCCTCAAACGACAGTCTGGGAGACAGAAACAGAAACATGGGCAGTTCTGTTGTGCTTTGATCGTAAGTCGCAGTAAAAAACAAACTATAAGTAGAGAGTAAAGACTATTTAAATTGCCCATAATCCTATAATTAGTGTTTTGGTGCATGTCATTTCATATTTGTGTGTGTGTGTGTGCCTATGTGTGTTTATATAATATGTAGATAGATAAAATGCCTAGTGTTATAACTTGCCTTTTCATTTTTGACATTATGATTACTGTTTTGTGTTGACCAGTATAGAACTACATTCTTCATTTGTAAATGCTGCCTTGGATTCCCTTGAGTGAAAAGTACCAATTTATTGAATTCTCCAGTGGGCTCTTGACCATGTTTTTCATTGTCACTAGCAGTGCTATGACAAGCGTCCTTATGCTTACACCTTTATGTACTTTAAACTATTACCGTACCTTTTAGGAAATGCTGGGTCACTGTGAAGGCACTGCATTGTTCATGTGGTTCTTGTCCTTGCCAGAAAGCCCTCCTACAAGGTGCAGCTGACATTATCCACCCCTCTAGGCTGAGGGGTTCTCAGTTCTTAAGAAAGGAGTAGCCCTCAGAACTTGTCTTCCTATGACCAGAGGGCTAGGGCCAGTCTGTGTCCGGAGACCTTGGCCAAAGGGCCAGGGTAGGGATGGCATCCCAGATGTTTACCTCCTGTCCTCAGCTCAGTGCTGATGTTCTGTAAACCTAGGGAGGCTAACTGACAGAGCCGTGGTTTCCCAGGCTAGAACCTTGGCCTCTTGACCTGTGTCACACCCCAAGAGGCTGTAGAAGCTCCTTGGTGGGGAGGTCTGCTGGGAGCCTTGGCAGGGGTACCACGGTGGCCTGTTTCTCTTGAAGCTTTTAGGATCTGTTCTCATTGTCTCTTTGCCTCCACTCAGCAATCATTGCAGAGGGGTCATAGTGAAGGATGTGCGTGTAGTTAGCCCAGGAGCAGACACAGGAGTGAGACCTCCTACTCTGTCTTGAAGACCATTTGCAGCCCCAGAGACGGGCTGAATTAGGAATACATGCTGGCTGTTCTATGAGATGGAGGGGGGTGCCCAGTGCTGGGGGCTTACAGAGGAGAGGAGGTGCTTTTCAGGGGCCCAGAGGTGGGACAGGGCATTGATTAAACCTTTTTAGAGCAGGTGGCCTGTATGTTGAGTCTTGAAGGAGGGGAAGAATTTGTGGGTAGAGGGGGTGCGTAAGGAAGGACCAGTGTGCGCAAGATAGAGAAACAGCAAAGAGAAGGCCCCCCCCGAAGTCAATTGCTCTCCTTCCTGGATCCTGAAACCACCTCCTGGTGTGGTCGGTCTTTCCCAGTCTTGACTGTCTTCGAAGTAGATTAAACTAGACATGAAACAGCCTCGATGTCCTTGGTATTGATATTCCAGTTTGATTCAGAAAGATTTAAGGCAACTTACTGGGCAGGGCAGGGCAGGGCTCGGGCCTGTCGCTGACCTGTGTGTCTGACTGGCCAGAGTGCTCCCTGTAAAGACCAAGGTACTGTGGGTGACCCTGCCTTTTGCTGGCTGGCACAGGGCTTCTGGTGCTGAAGGACTTGGGCATTCAGGTGGACCGCTACATTGCTTCAGAGGTGTGCGAGGACTCCATCACAGTGGGCATGGTGCGGCACCAGGGGAAGATCATGTACGTCGGGGACGTCCGCAGCGTCACGCAGAAGCATGTATGTCAGTGCCGTGGGGCCCATTCCGCCTCCTCTGTGTCCTTTGTACTCAGCTTTGGGGCGGGGGGGGGGGGTGCAGCTCCAGCCCCCTTGCGTTTTGTTCAATTATTCTTTTCCTTTCCCCATTTTCCCCCCAGCTTCTATTCCAGCTTCCGATGTTTTAGAAGGTAATGGGCAGATTAAAATGAGAACTGGAAAGCTGGCTTTTTGGGTCTCAGGCTGCTTCCTGGCTAGTTGAATGCTTAGGATTGCGTCTTTACCAGCCTCCATTTCTCGGGGAATCTGGCAGGGTCTTGCCTAAGTGACCCTTTGCCCTTCTAGTTATCTGTCTACCCTTAGAGGCAGCCTGCTGGGCAGGGTGAAGCTTACTAGGCCCTCAGAAATCCTGAAGGGCATTTGAAGGGCATTTAGATGGCCCATTCACCCTGCCCAAAGTGTGTAGAGCACACACTACCTTCCCACTTAGCTGTCTAGCCAGGACCACCTTCTCACTGAGTGGCTGTTTTTCCTGCTGGGAACACAGCAGTTTCCCTCCTGAGCTCAGAGATGACCTATTTTGGTCCTTTTATTGTTTAGTAAATGGAGCCCAGAGGACCTCAGTGACTGGCCCATGGCTGTACAGCATGTGTGTGTGTGTACGCATGTAGATAGTGTGTATGTATGAATGTGTATGTAGTGAGCATGCAGAGCTAGGTCTCCTCTCTCCCATGCCAAAGTACTTTTTTGCCAAATTCACAGATAATTTCTCTCTTCCTTCCTGCCTCTGTCCCCGGACATCAGGCCCATCACATTACCTTTATCCTCCCAGATCCAGGAGTGGGGCCCATTCGATCTGGTGATTGGGGGCAGTCCGTGCAATGATCTCTCCATTGTCAACCCTGCCCGCAAGGGACTCTACGGTAGGTGCTGTGCTCATCCCTCCCCCTCAGCTGGTGCTTTTGCACGCAGATTTCCTACTTGGATTATTTCTGCCCTGGGATGGCTATTCCCGATGCCCCCGTCCTCCCTCACCCGCCCTGTGCCCGAGCGACACCGCTGTCTGCAGACAGCCCAGCTGACAGCTTTCTCTTCCGCCTCTCAGAGGGCACTGGCCGGCTCTTCTTTGAGTTCTACCGCCTCCTGCATGATGCGCGGCCCAAGGAGGGAGATGATCGCCCCTTCTTCTGGCTCTTTGAGAATGTGGTGGCCATGGGCGTTAGTGACAAGAGGGACATCTCACGATTTCTCGAGGTATAGCCAGCACCCTTGGTTTGGCCAACTCACTAATGGCTTCTACCTTGGACTGCTGCTTTATCTCTGTCTCATCTGCATTGTGGAGCTGGGGACTGAGGACTTTCACTTTGTAAGGGCCCTTTTGGGAAGCTTGGGGCTTCCCAGTTCGACAGAGAAGAAGTGTTATTAGGAGTCCACCCTGGGAAGAACCCGTGGTCTCACTGTAAGGGGTGGCATTTGGGAGTGGGCCTCAGGGCTTGAAGGGCCTGACTGTTAAGAGGTTGGGGTACCAGACCCCTGAACTGGGGTTCTGTGTTGTATTTCACTAGGGGAGCCTGGGAGATGGCAAAGTCGATTTTATGACCAGAATGGCTTGTCCTTGCTCCCTGGCACTGTGACAGATGCTTTATGACCTGTGCAGCCAGAGGCATTCTTGGGGGGTGGTCGAGCTCATGCCCCCAGTCTGAGGATCAGTGACACCTCAAGCTGTGGTTTTGACTGTACATATGAGGAGGTGTCTGTTTGGCTCATTATCTGGATATACTATAAATGCGTCCACACTTGGAGGAACTTGCTTTCTCAAAGCCTCTGAGTGAACTACAGCTCTGTGGTCCAGTGTGGTAGCCATGAGCCACCTGCAACTCACGGGCTTGCGGCTACTGTAGTGAACGGTGCAGGTAGAGAACATTTTCACTGTCATAGAACACTCAGTTGCATTGTGCTGGTTACAGTGTTCCAGTGGGAGCGTGTGGAATGTGGCTAGGTTTAATTCTGGCTTTTCCTGGAGGCTTCAGGCTGCAACCAGCGTGTGGCCTCCTGAGAGAGAAGTAAGAGCCTTTGACGCTTTAAGTCTCTAAACTCGCAAAATTTCCTGGCACTAAATATTCCCCTCTCGCTCATCTTTGATCTCTCCTGTTTTATAGTCTAACCCTGTGATGATTGATGCCAAAGAAGTGTCAGCTGCACACAGGGCCCGCTACTTCTGGGGGAACCTCCCTGGTATGAACAGGTTGGTGAGAGCTCCCTGACTGCGGTGGCTGTGGGGCGGGGTCTGCAGGTGGGGCGTCCCGTGGAGGGGGTCATGAGCAGGCCAGCCTCCCTTGCTGACCGGCTTGCTACTCTGCCATGCTCTCCTGTGTCTCCTCGAGGAAGAAGGAAGTCAGGGTATAGAAAATACTTGGCCCGAGGAACCACCAACTAGTGGTAGAACATACAGCCTTTAAAAGCGCACTCTTTACGCAGCAGAAGAATCAGTGTGCTGCTGAGTTAAACAGGTGGTTCTCCTACATTGGTGATGTATCTAGACTCAGCTGGTCCTTAGTGTCCCGAGGTCAAGTCGTAGAGGTTGGGGTTGGGATACAAAAGAGGTGCCCACAGCCCAGCCCCTCCTGCTCCAGGGGAGAGCTTCTTGAGGCAGCACCATGCAGGGTAGAGGGCCTGTTTCACTTACTGTTAATATCCGCACAGCTTCGGGCCTTCTGCTGGAAGGATGCTTTTCACTTAGGTTACACAGATAGAAAATTTCATTCCTTTAGTGTAATAACTGCAGAATAAAAAAGCCTATGAGGAGAAAGGAATTCTGGGTAAGAGTAAGCAGTTCAGAAGCACAGTGAGATTCAGCTGATCTGGATACTGGTTAGGGAGGGAAATGTTTTCCAGAATGTTTTGAGTGTGGATTTTAAACCTCGTTGGTAATAACCTGTAAATTGGAAACATCATTTAACCTGGTCTCAGCCATCTAATCTTCCTCTCTGCTATTAGCATGAAGTTGTAGGAACTTCCCCAGTCTCCCACACATTCAGGCCAACTAAGGAGATGGGTCCCTGGAACAAGCTGACCTGGGAACTCTGAGGGTCTCCCTATAGTTCCCGAGGTGCATGTATGTACTGGGGAAATGGACTAGCTTATATATAGTCCAGTATTTTTATGGATCCTGACAGATCTTTGTTCCAATGGCCTTGTCCCCACCTGCGTCTCACAACTCTAAAATGATAACTCAGCTTCCTGGAGGAACAGGGTACCATGTGGGGGCATAAGTGGAAGGAAGCCACAGTCGGACTGTGGGTTCCTGTGGTTCCCATGCTGAGATGCTGGGCCACTGCGAAACCTTCATTAAATATTTTCAAGTATCAGAAAAGGCCTGCACTGAAGGTGAACGCTCACTGATCTGGTCTGCCCTCTGAGAAGTGTCTCAGAATTTTAGTCTTCGGTGTGCAGAATTTAAGTCTGTTTAACTGTACATTTCAGGTACACGGTTTAGTGAATTTCATCCAGTGTACACACCCATGTCACCATCACCACAGTCAAGATACATGACGTTCTGTCACCCCCAAAGCTTGCTTTGTGATGGGTCCTTTTAAGTCTCCTGCTCTTATTGACTGAGCTAGCTGGGTGCTCTGTGATGGATGCTTTTAAAACTCAGTATATTTTAAAATAACTGATACAAACATATTTGGGGTTTTCCCCTCCTGGGCAGGTGTTACCTGCTTATTTGTAGTTTGGGACCACTTTTGAGTTCACCTTTAAGGATTGATGTTTGGTGGGTTTTATGTCCGTGGATGGCTGTAGTGTGTGTGCGTGTGTGTGCTCGCTTGTGTGCGCCCGCGCACTTTCTGAGGAAGTTTGAAGGGCTTGCACCATGTGAGGGACATGGTCCTCTTTTGCTCACCTGTTTTTGAGTTAGGTGGCTGCTGGGTGTTCCCCTGTCCTGGTTTCTGTTTCCACCTTCTCTTTTCTGCTTCCTAGGCCGTTGGCATCTACTGTGAATGATAAGCTGGAGCTGCAGGAGTGTCTGGAGCATGGCCGAATAGCCAAGGTTAGCCCCAGTGTCGGCGCCCTCTGCTGGGGGTAGGGAGAAGGGCCAAGGACAGGGGCGGGCAGAGCTGTCACCAGAGCTGTGTCCTGCCTGCCCTACAGCACTGTGGTGCAGCTAGTGTGGGGAATGTGGTTTAGGAGGTGTCATGGGTCACACACACAGAAAGCCCGTGGAGAAGGTCCAGGGGAAAGCCTGGAGGGATCAGAAGGCCTTGCTGTTCTGCAGCCTTTCTTATTGAGCATTGCTTGCTGTCCCGGGGGAGGCAGACACAGACATCTGCTAGGGCTCTTTAATTTTTGGGCCAGGACCTACCACAGGAGCCTTCTGAGCAGAGATTCTCCTGTGATATGGAAGCTCCATTTCTCTTGGGGGGGGAGGTCTCCCAAAGTGAGTGCACCAGGTTTCAGGTGCCCGCAT